>JAGPOW010002149.1:1682457-1697942 GCA_030014935.1 Caiman crocodilus | reverse complement strand
CCATCCCGGCCTTCAAGCGTTTGCAGAGCTCTGTGTTCTCATCCCGGCCCCGGAGGGGTGCTCATACGCCGCCCCCCCCCCCCCCCCGCTTGTGGCGGCACAGCTGAGTCAGTGCTCCTGCTCACCCCACAGGGCCATCCTCCCACCGCCCAGGGGCTGCAGTGTGACGCCAATGGTACCAGCAGAGCTTAACACAGCAAGCCCCCTGGGCCCTGTCTCTGCCATTGGGTGCATGGCAAGGACCCTGCAAGCCAGGGAGGCCCAACTTCTCCCTTGCCCTGTGGCCTGGCTCCCTGCCCCCAGCGCCTCACACCAGTGCTGGCTCCCGCTCTTCCAGCATCCTGCTGCCCCATGGCCTGAGGTGGCAGGTGACCAGCAATGGACTGGGCTGTCTGACCCTCACCCCTGTGCAGCCCCAGCCAAGCCACCGCCTAGCTCTGTCCAGGACTGTGCGATGGGGGGAGCCTCCAGCCTGCCCCAGTGCTAGACAGCTGAACCCAGCACTGCTGCTCATAGCCCTGTACCCCTCCCCACAACCTTGCACGTGGAGGGCAAGACCATCCCTGACCAGGTTGTGGAGGTCACTGCCATTGTTGCCAGCCCCATGTCAGGCAATCCTGTTCCTCCCTGGGCCCCTCACATAAAACAGGGCTCTGAGTGCTGGCAGGGCTGGTGTGTGTCCATCACCCTCCTGCTGCAGGCAGCATGCCTAGCCAGCATTGTCCCCTCAAGCAACTCCCAAGGCCAGGTACACAGGGGTCAGATCCTCCAGGCATCAAGTATCCCCCTGAACCACAGGTTAGACAAGCCCCTTAACCTAGCACCACTTCATCCAGAGCAGCTTATGCACCCCTGAATGGGGCTGCCTACAGCTTCCCTCCACCCCTCAGGGGCTGGAGGTCACACACCACCCACAGCCTGCCCCCAACCAGGCTTTGCTGGGGCAGGACCAGCAAGGGGAGTATAGACCCCTGAGCAGCTCAGCCAGCCAGTGTTGTCCCCCCAGAGACCTGTGCCAGGAAGTGTTGCCAGCCCTACCCCTGCCCCAGCATGGCAGAGCCTTACCACTGAAGCAGCACTGACACCCTTAGAGGGCTGGCTTATGTAAGGAAGCAAGCGTGCTTCCTGCTGCACCTCTGCACCCACAGCACAGCGAGAAACCAGCCCGGTCTGCAGTGCACAAGCAGCTCTGTCAGCTGCCTTCTTCTAGCACTGCCAGCCGGATGGGGTAGCACAGCCACCCACAGTGACCGTGACCTTGATTCTGCGGTTCCTTGGTTCCACAGCCCAAGCCCCAACCCCAGGACACCGGGAACTGCAGACTGGGCTTTCCCCTATCAGCCACAGCCCGTGACCTTGATTCCTCCTGGGGCGTAAGTTGTGTTGCTATTCATCGGCACAGGGGCTGGGGCCTGTAGTCTGGCATGTAGCCTCAGACCCCTTTGCCCTGGCTCCTGCACCTTTTCACTTGGTCCCTGGATGTAGGACTGCTGTGCTGCTGCACTCTGTTAAAAAGCCACCAAGTTCTACCCCAGAGGTACCTGCATTTGAGCCCAGAGCCACGGGAGCCTTACATATACAAAGTTTGGATGATCAAGAGAGGTGGGTGGTTCAACCACCTGCCCACTTGTGCTCGCAGCTGTCAGCTCTTTCCTGGAAAGCCTCCGAGTCTGACCTGCTGCCTCCACCCACAAGCCTAGCTCCTTTCCCGGCAGCAGCCAGAGGGCTCCAGTTATCAGGCAGTCAGTGAGACATTGTTTTTGGCTCCCCCATCCCCGAGCCACTGAGGAGCAGCAGGAGAAATAGAATTTGGGGCCGTAGAAAATAGAGGAGCAGACAGCATAGCAGCCTGCCAGCCCCTCCACCTTCAGGGCCCTGGGTCCCTGCCACTTCCAGCTTGGCTGCAAGCCCACACAGTACTCACCCAGGCTACCATCAAGGACCAGCTCTTCATCCTTGAGCCCGATCTGGGCTGGTCATAACAGGGCGATGCAGAGAGAAAGTCCCTTATGGAGTGGCCAGCAAGCCGAGGGGGTCATAGCCTGGCACAAGAGCGACAGGCAAGCAGGCAGCCCATGTTCTTGCTAGCAGCCTGTGTGCCGTGACAGGAGGCGAGTGAACACGAGCCCTGCCCACGGAGGCTTTTACACACACACCGCAGCAGAGGAAATACATGTTTGGAAATGAGTCCTGGGGTGTGAAACCACATGACAGCATCCTGGGGTTGCGTGCGCAGGGGATCTGCCTGGCAGGGTGCCCACTAGCACAGGGCAGCACTCGGGAATCCCAGCCTGGAATCCCTCTGTGGTTTGGGTACCCCCCACACCTCCCTTCCTGGGAGCCAGGCCCTTGTGGGCAGCAGCCTGGTCCCCTCTTGGTCCCTTCCAACTCTCCCACCTCAGGCCAGTGACCACAGTTCCTCATCCCTCAGGCCCAGCACTGGTGGGAGCATGCCAGCACACAGCCTTTGGGGGTGTTCCTGCCTTTGGAACCGGGAGGCACCGAGGGAGCAAGGAGGCAATTAGACATCTGCCAGCTTGAAGGCTCCTGACTCCAGGCCAAACTTGGGACAGGACACCCAGCACTCACGCTGGGAGCCACAGTGCAGGCACCATGGCCCCTGTCCCCAGGGTTATGAGAAGGGGCCACTCTGAACACCACTCCTTGTAGGTGTTCTTCCTGATGCTGTCTCTAGCAAAGAGCAGCATGTGCATACATCTCCAGCGCTGACTCCAGGGCAGCCTGAACAGAGGCCATCTGCACAGCCCCATGGACACAACACGGCTCACTGCGCTTTTGCATACAGCTCATGTGGTCCACCTCCTGTCCAGGAGTCCAAGCATGTAGCTAGGCTAAGCCTGGGCACCTGCCCTCACCAGGGCCAAGCAAGGGCCTTTGGGCAAGCCATGTGGCTGAATCATTCCTCATTCCTGCAGGAAACTCCTCGTTCCTGCAGGAAGTAGATATGCACCAATATGCAGACACACAGATATTCACGCATAGACAGACATGCATGAACATATGCATGCAGATAAGCATAGACACATGTAGGCAGGCAGGCATGCACACCTGTGGACACATACACACACACACACACACACACACACAGCACACACCCTGCATGTAGCTGAGCCCCTTTAGGAGCCAGAGCCACTCTTGCTGGCCAGGACCTGTAAAAGAGCATCTGCCTGGAACATGCCATAGTTGGGCCCCGGCACCATATTCCTGGCTGCATGTGAGAGCCTGGGGATGCCTTGGGCTGGAGGAGGCCTGAGAAGCACTTAACACTCCAGATCAGCTGTTCTGTGGCAGCTTTGTTTCATCAACTGCCCCAAGCCATGTCATGCCCTGTTGGGGAGATACACAGGAGCTTTATGGCAGAGGGCAGGGCCCTGCTTGCAGGAAGCCCCCAGCCACGGGGTACCACAATCCCTCCTGCCACAGGAGGCACAGGCCTCCACCGGATGTGCTGTGCGGGGAGAAACAAGCATCACCCCCCAGACCTTCTTTCTTCCTGGGGAAACCCACAACTGCTTGCTCACAGTTTCTCCTTCCAGGTAAAACCACCACAGCAAGTGAGCTGTGTCAGGGGGTGGCAGCATCCAGGATGTGGGGCTGCCCCAAAACAGCAGGCCTGGACTGCAGTGGAGTGGAGGCCCTGTTCTGCACCCCTGGAAGCCCATGGGGTTCCCTGAGACCCCAGACAGCATAGGACTGGGAGGAAGGCTCTAAACATGCCCCAGGACTTGCCCCTGTCAGGGACTCATCAGGACATCACATGGTGGATATTCTTGCCCCCACAGCTCCCCGGGACTATGAGAGGGAGAACAGCATCCGGTGGCCCTCCTTCACCCCTGCCAGCCCCAAAGACCCTGCCCTTGCCTTAGTCTGGCAGTACGTGCGAGATGCCAGAGCTGTGGAGCCAACAAGCCACCCCCAAGTCAGAAGGACAGGCGGACAGTGGAAGTGTGCGCTCAGCTATGTTTAATGCTTCACCTGTTAAATACTGCACAGGTGGGATGTGCAGCAGGGAGTAGGTGCACTGGAGAGATTAGTGTTAGAGGACAATACTGGACAGCTCTGGAAACCCAGAGCACCACACTCCCTGGCCTCTCCACCCTGGCCCAAGGAGCACAGAGGGAGTGGCCAGGCCCCACATCCCCCACTACTATGACAGCTCTGGAAAACCCACTCCAAGATGAATAAGTATGCAGCTAAGGAACATGACTAGGGCTTCCTACCAGGCACACCCTGCTCTCTCCCTCATCAGCACCCCCATGGGGGCCAGGCCACAGGGGCCGTGTCTGTCAGTCCTGCTCCCATGCTGCTCCATCCAGCCATTCCCCAGGCACCTCTTTTCAGCACCCTGTCCCACTGTCAGTGGGATGTGTCTGTTAGAAGAGGAGTGGCTTGTCTCCCCCACAGACACTGGCTCCCTCAAGAGTGTGTGAGCCCCCTGCCTCACCCCAGCAAATGAAGCTGCAGCAACGAGCAAGGAGCATGCCCCACTCCCAGCTGAGCCAGGTCTGAGCAAGCAACAGCCCCCTGCTCCTCAGTCTTCTCTTTTCTCTCGGGCACTGATGGTGCCTGCATTCCCAGCCACACTCTGCTGCCCTCATGGCCCAACACTGCCAGCAGTTAAAGCCTGCCACCTTCCTGCCCACTGTGGCCTTAAGAGGCACCTGGTGGTCATGGGTGTGTGCATGCAGCACTGTGCTTGCCAGCCCAGGGCCTGCCCACCACAGCCCTCTGCCCTCTGCACTCACTGCCAACATACTGATCCCTTCCCTGTATCTCAAGGGTATCTCCACAGAGCTGGTGCCCAATATATCCCGCCCAGTGTCCCAAAAGAGATACATAGCAGGGTGCATGGTGCCCACGGAGGTAAAACACTGAGGAGGCTATCCAGGACCAAGCAGACTGGTTAGGGGTGATGGAGCAGGAGCTGTCTGGGCCCTGGGGGCTCCTATGGTCACCCTGGCTTTGGCTCTAGGCTCCTGTTGGCATGTTAGACACATACCTTGGACCACTGGGGTCATTATAGTGAGGCTGCAGTTTCAGGATAGCTCCTCCTGCCAGGAAACACTTACATGTGCTCCCTGTCCCCCCAGGGGAGATCACTTGGGAGCCCTGAGGTCAGCCAAACTGCCTTCCCCCACTTTTATGGGGTCAGCCCCTCTGCAGGAAAAGCAGGTAAAGTGCACTGGGCCCAGTACCCCCAGCTTGTAACTCTGGAGAGCAAGGGGCAAATGATCGGCTGCCCTGGGTCCCAGCTGGGCAGGATCACAAGCTGTGGGGCAGCTGCTGGGCCTGCTGTGTCCTGCCAGGATGAGGTGAGTGGTACCTGGGCAGCCTTGTCCCCACTGCAGGAAGCTAGCATGTGAATAACCTGCCATCGAGCATCGCAGAGCCCAGGACAAGAGGCAGTGATGGCAAGGGTGTCACTCAGAGCTCAGCAGGGCCCTCCTGTCACAGGGTCTGGGCAGGGCTCTGCCCAGCCTCTGTGTGCCTGTTCTGCGCGCAGTGTTTCACTTGTGTCTCTCCTAGCTACATCCACGCAGGTGGCCCAGTGGGCAGGGCTGTCCTATGTCTGGCTGGTAATTGGTCCATGCAAAGCAGTGGGGCAGGCAAGTTACACCTTCTGCCTGATGCCTACCCCACAGTTCAGAAAGAGGCAGGCAGCTCCTGATGATGCCAAGTGCAAGGGAGAAGTTTCGAGCTGGCTGGAGTCCTGGGGAGGCCGTCTGCTCTGCCCAGGCATCCTCCTTCGAGAGGCACTCAGTCACAGCTCCACTGTCTCACTGTTCCTATGTGTGCATGCTCCCAGTACAAGCCCGCCCTGGGTGTGCACACGCACTCATGCCATCCTGGCACATAGACCTGGTGCATGTGCATCCGCGTGCATGCACACCCATGCAGCCTGGTCCCTGCTCACCATGTGCAGGCACAGGCATGCACACATGTAGACAGGGCAAAGGCCAGCTAGAGCTCCCGCCACCCTGGGCATGATGCTACATCGTCATGGAGAGGTGGAACAGGTGGTGCTGGCGTCACGCTCCTCCCATTGGCTCAGACCTCCCTGCAAGACACAGAGAGAGAGCAGCTCTTAGCAGCCTATTGGTGGGTGCTCTCCAGGCCCATAGCCAGTTGCACATGCTACCCTCACTGTCCCAGAGCCCTCCCCCCACAGCATTATCTCCTCTGTACTGCAAGGAGATGATCTCCAAACTGCTGAGCTAGGAGGCAAGCTCCAACTGCAAGGAGGCTGTAAGAAGCCCTGGTTCTCCCCCACCAATGCTCTGCATGGTGACCTGGGCACCTGAGACAGCCCAGCCCCCCTGTTCCTGGCATCAGCAGGCTCTGCCCAGAGGCAGCTGGAGAGCTGGAAGCTGTAGCTTGGCTTGTAGCACTTACGAGGCAGTCAGCGTGGAGTTCAGAAGCAGTGTGGTCCGGAGCCTGTGGAGTTGCGCCAACGTCAGCTTGCGGTGCTGGGCTGCCTGTGGGTCTGAGAGTGTCCGGCGGGCAGTGGGCAGCTCTTCTGGGCAACACTCTGTCAGGGAGGTGCTGAGTGCCCGGCAGGGGACATCAGTGGCCAGAGGCTCAGCTGGGGGCATTCCTGCAGGGCTCCCTGCAGAGCAGGCAAGACCCTGGTGGAACACAGGCTCCTCAGGCTCCGAGAGCTCTGAGGCAGAGCTGCCACCGCTGCTGCTGCTGCTGCAGGCACTCAGGCCACTTGTCCGGCTGCCCTGCAGGTTGCTGCTGTCCAGTGGGGCTCCAATGCATTTGTCACCCAACCCACTAGTCCTCGGGCAGCTGGCTGGGACCCCCACAACCGAGCCAGCCAGGAACACCACTCGCCCTGGAGATGAAGATGGAGCTGCGCACAGGTCGGAAAGGCTCTTGCTCTGGGTGAGGGAGGCCTCTGGGTCAAGTGGGGAGGCTGCAAAGAGCTGCAAGAGGCTGGCCTCTGACTTGGACTTGAGCACACGGGCACGGCAGGGCAGGAGCTGCACGGGTGTCCGGCGGCGCAGCTTGGGCGAGGTGCGCTGTGAGTCTTCCCCTGCTAGCCCTGGTGGCGGCACCTCCCCCAACTCCTGCAGGGAGGCAGGCGACAAAGTGCCATAGGCACTATCCATGGATGCTGACCAGGTGCTGCCAGTCTCCAGTGCCAGGCTGCTGTGGGTGCCAGGGATGGGGAGGGCATTGGCAGGCTCCCCACTCCCATTGAGGAGCTCCCGGGTGGGTGTGGTAGATGAAGTGGTGGTACTTATGGAGGTCTCATCTGATGGTAAGCTGAATGGCCCCACCTCGAAGTCTGGGGAGGAGAGCTCCTCACTGGCATCCACCACCACCACCGAGATGGTCTCTGTGGAGCTATCAGAGGGGCTAAGAGGGAGAGAGTTTGTCAGGAAGGAGCTGAAGGTATGGGGAGACTGGGCAGGGTATGGGGCTGGCAGTGAGATGCTGCAGACGGCAGGACCAGGTAGGGGCATGAGCAGACAGTGAGGGAAGGCAGCCCCGTGGTGGGGAGAATCCCAGTCTGCAAGTGTCTGGGGCCATTCCAGCAGCAGGTGGCTCCAGCTCCAGGGTGCACTACCCACTGGCTGGTCACTGCAGCTACATCACTGGGGTCAAGTTCCCCATCTCCACCCCACCTGAGAGGGCCTGCAGTCCTGGGGTGGGGTGGAAGCACTGGGCTGTACCATGTGGGCATGTGTGTGTGGGCTGGGCCATACCACTGCTGGGAGTCAAGACTGTTGCTGCTCTTGCGCAGGATGGTAGGCGAGCTGGCAGCGGAGGCCCCACTCTCCCCGTCCTCCTCCTCCTGCAGGCTCTGCAGCTGCTGTCGCTGGCTGCGCTGGTGCTCCTGGACACGCAGCTGCTGCAGCAAGTTCTGCAGGCAGACAAAACAGCCTTTAACATGGAAATGCTGCATACTGTGGCATGCCCCCATGACCCACTGTCAGGACCAGCCTGCTTGGCCGTAGCCTGCTTGAGTGTCCTGTCCCAAGACAGCAGCTCACTCCCTTATCACCCAAAGCTAGCAGAGAGAAGGTTAATGGCCTTGCCACACAGCTCACCCCTACTGCCACGGAGACTCTGCCCCTATGCATGTGCCATGGGCACACACCATGCTATTCCATGGGTACCCAACATAATACAGGCAAAACCAGACCAGGCACCATACCAAACCCAGGGCCCCAGCACTGGCCATGGGGCTGTTTCTTCCCCACAGGAACACCAGCCCCACAGAACCCCCACTGCCTTGAGGCACAGACCTTGCTGGAGGCTCCAGGCATTACCTGGGCATTGTAAAGTGCATCAGTCCATCCACGGCATAAGGACTGCCCGCTAGCCTGGAAGGTGTAGGCACCCACAGCACTCCGAAACTCATTGAGATAGATCAGGAGGAAGGAGCCTGCCAGGGGCACAAGCAGGCAGAAGCCAGGTATAAGCAAGGGGCTCCCCCAGGGACCTGCAGCAGAGGCACTGTCTTACCAGTGCAGGCCAGACCAGAGATACGCTGCCTGGCCAGGGGGATGCCCGTATCCCCAGGCTAGGCTGGGCAGACAGCAGAGCCTGCTGCAAGGTGAACACAGCTCTAGGGCAGGCCACCAAATGCCAAACCTCTTTGCAGAGGGGCAGAACTAATGGTACAGGAGGATAGGACACGTAGCACCTAGAGGGCATGGGCAAGGGTGGGTCCAGCTGGCAACAGCCCACATTGGGCATGGTGGCATGATGGGGCTCCTTCCTCTGCCCTTAAAGCTAGCACCATCAAGAGGTCAGGCCTCTGTGCCCAGGATGGCAAAGGGAAGAGTCCCAGCTGACAGGGCAGGGGGAAGGAGAGAGGGGAGTCCTCAGGTGACCTCTCCCAACTAAGGCAAGGTAGGATGGCTCTGCTGGGCAAGGAGGAAAAACTCAAAGGTGAGAGAGCAGTGCCAGGTCCTGTGCCCACCCCAGCCCTCAGACCCGCATGCTCCTCACCAGGGTCCTTGAGCTCCCGGCAGACAATCCTGTCCACCAGCAGAGGCTGCCGGACAACCTTGGTGCGCTCAACCTTCTTCACTGGCTTAGTGATGAGGAAGAGGTCCGTGAAGAGGAAGCAGTACACATCCATCTGGGGGCAAGAGCCATAGGCCATGGACTGTGATGCAGTACAACTGGAGGGCAGGGACTCCTCAGCCCAGGGGACACCCCTGGGCAATGTCACACCATTGACTTCAGTTGGGCTAACCCTCCCAATGGGCAGGGGAAGTACCCCCAAGAACAGCTGCAGGCACAGGCACTGCCATCCACCCAGAAGCTTCTGTGTCAAGCCCACAGCATCCAAGAGAGAAGCCAGGGAGGCAGTGTCTTAACCACAGAGCCAAGGTATTGATAAGTCGAAGGCCAGCTACAAGGGGCTCCTGCTCTGGTGGTGTCCCTTACCTTGCTGTCTTTACCTTCCTTCATCTTCAGGCTGCCCTCCAGGAGGAGCTGCCGTGTATCCTCAGGGGAGGCGCCTGGGATAGGGGCTGTCAGATCTAGGCGCAGGAACTCCTTCAGGAGCTGCAGGGCAGAGCAGAGAGGCAGTCAGGGTGTGGTGCGCAGGGCACACCTAGCCCTGGCCAGCTTCAGCCCCAGCCTACCTTGTCCACCTCATCGGTGCTACTCTCCACCACCTCGTAGGCATCAATGCGGCTGATGATGGCAGCCAGCCGCTGCTGCTCCTGCCGCTGCCGCATCCGTGAGTTCACATGGTTGATGAACTGCTCCACTGAGGTGATCTGCAATGGCGGGAGCACTCAGAGCAGACACCAACAGGCTTGACTCACAGCCTCTGCCAGGGTGTCAGTCCCCCTGAGCACAACTGACTCCTGCTGCAGAAGCTGGGGACAATTCCCTGTGCAGCACCTTCCATAAGCAGCTGTGTCCTCAGGCAGGGCACAGCGGTATGCAGACAGCAATGCCCGGGTGCATGCTATCTAAGCAAAACGGGCATTTCCCTCCCAGCCTCCCTGGTGTCCAGGCATCCCCTGACAGGTTACCATAGTGATGATAGCATCCCTGGTGCAGGCATCATCTGTCTTCTTCAGCACTGACTTAAGCAGAAGCGGGTACTTGGTGAGGCGCTGGTGCGGCTTCACCAGCATGTCACTGAGCTTCAGACGGTTACATTGCTTGTGCTTCTCTGCCCACTGAAAACACAGGGACAGGGTCAGTGGGGCTAGGCTGTGGGGGGTCTCGGCATCATCCCTGACCCCACCCCATCTCAAGACTTACTGTTACGTAGACGCGGAAAAGGTCACTGTCTCTCAGCAGCATGCGCATGTACTCCATGCAGCCCTCCTCCTCCATGCAGTATCGGATGTAGGGCTGGAAGAGAGTGCCAAACTGCACGGCAAGTAAGACCACTCAGTGGGTGCACAGAACCCCCCGACCTGAGCCCCCAGCCCAGGCACAGGTACCCCACCTACCGCTTTGAACCCTTTCAGGAAGTCCACAGGGTCCAGCAGTTTCCTGGTCCTACGGGCCTTCTCCAGCACAGGGAACATCACGCTGTCCCACAGCGAACAGTGCAGCTGGATGATCTCCTGGATGTTGCTGAACAGGCGCTCAGCTTCTACCTGCAGGGAAGGCAAGGCATGACAGCAGGGTCAACTCAGAGCAAAGCAAGGATCAGCCCAAAAGGGCCCAGCAGGAGCATGCACTGCAGCCAGGAACTCCCTGTATGCTGGCCCACAGGGCAGGGGACCGTGATTGCCTCCTTCCCTTAGCTTCTCCAGCAGACCATGAAAGATGCTCGGAGTTGGCATAGGTTGTGCTGCCTCAGAATAAGGACATGCTCACTGCAGGGCCCTGTGGGGTGGGGGTCTCACCACATGCTCTGTGGGGCTTTCCATGGGTCCCAGAAGCTGAGCTTCTGGTGTTATCCCA
The DNA here is from genome assembly GCA_030014935.1 of Caiman crocodilus. Classification (NCBI taxonomy): domain Eukaryota; kingdom Metazoa; phylum Chordata; order Crocodylia; family Alligatoridae; genus Caiman; species Caiman crocodilus. The sequence goes on along the minus strand of JAGPOW010002149.1, from coordinate 1,687,022 downwards.
GGGACCCAAGCCTAAGTCCTGCCCCTATGCAGCAGGAGTAGGAGATGGGACCCCCTCTTCTTGTGACACCTCCCACGTCCCTGTGACACTGCACTGTGTGGATGGAGGGAAGGGCTGGTTAAAGGGCACACATTTCCTTGAGATGGTCTGTGGTGCAGGCTGTTGAGAGCCCCAGGCTCAGGCCCAAGAAACACTCTGTGGCCAGCAGCCCTTGTCCATTGTCCTGTCTCCGGCAAGCCCTTACCTCACACAGCAGTCCCAAGTCCTGCAGGCTCAGCAGACAGCAGAGGAAAAGCTGCACAAATAAGCAGACAGCATAGTGTAGAGCAGATACAGCCAGCCCCCAGGAAATTTCCCTGGCACCTGCCAGGGTCTCCAGCCTGTATGAAAAGTGACGGGGACCAGCAAAGGCAGAGCCAACCTGCCTGAGTTGCCCCGTGCCCTGGCTGGTCTCTCAGCTTCTCTTGCCCGCTGGGGGCTGGAGGCAGGGAAGGGCTGATAGGTGCACCACAGAATCCTGCAGGAGGGGCCAAGACTGCTCACAGCAGGGTGAGGGCCAGCCACCCACAGAACCTGTCCACCCCTGCTCCTAGCATGGACAGAGCCACATGACAGGCCCATGGCTTGGTCCTCTGCCCCTAGCACAGTCATCACTGCCTCCCAGGACCAGGAGGTCTCTGCGACCACACCCCCCAGGACTGGCCCCTTGGCTGGCCCTCTGGGAGGCTGGCTCTGCCCAAGTGCCTGTGGCAGGGGTGGGATGGGACTCACATCTGTGATCACTTTCAGTTTCCGGATGTAGGTAGCCTCTGTGTGCAGCAGCTCCCAGATGGCCTCCTGCTGGTGGCACTGCCGGCGTGTCAGGGCCTACAGAAGGGCACAAATTGCTCAGCACCAAGGCTGTGCCAAAACCCACCAGCTGACAGAGGCAGCAGCAACACCAAGGAAGATAGCATCTCGCAGCCCAGCCTCCATGGTGACAGCACTCCCACCTGCCACTATTGGCCCTAGGCCCCAAGACAGCTTAGGCAAGGCTCAGGGCATGCAGGCTCTAGGGAATCAGATACCACCAGGATAGCACTCCAGGCAGGAGCAGGGAGGAGCCCAGGAGATAAAGCCCCCACCCTACCTGCTTGGCCACCTGATGGGACCGGGGAGGCCCAGGGTGGCTGCAATGCTTGACCAGCTGCACACAGGCACTGGGAGGAGACAAGGCTCCACAGGGACTCAGCGCAGCTGGAAGCATCTCTGCAGGAGGCTCCCACCCCTGCCTCAGCCAATGCACCTGCCCATAGCCTACAAAGGATGCCAGGACTGTAGCAACCCCCATCGTGGCAGGCTGGCTTGAGTCAACATCCACGAGTGCACTGTGCCCCACCTCTGTGCCCTCAATGATCTCCTGCCAGCTGTCCTCCATGCACAGATTGGCATCATCACCCTTCTCCTCCCAGGAGTCCTTGTCAAAGTAGAGCTGCTGTGGGGGCTTGGGGAGACCTAAGATGCTGTAGCTGTGGAGTCTGCTCTCCAGCTGCTCCATCTTGTCGATCTCCTAGAGGGAAGAGCACAGCACCCTGATCAGGAGTCATGGCCTAGGCATGTCCGGACCCCCTTGAGGCAGCTTGCTCCAGAGAGCAAGAGCAGAGCTCCCAGCTTCCCAGCCCTACAGGCGAGGAAGGGATCGGGCAGGTAGCTGAGCCCTAAGCAACATGGATGCATGGTCTGACTATTAGGAGATTCGTGCCAGGAGGGGTGGGCAGAGTCACTGCCTAGGCTGCTCGCATGCATAGGCAGCGTGGAGATCAGAGGGCACCCAAGGGACTGGGATCAGACCTCCCCAGATCGCACAGTGCCCACAGGCAGTGGAAAGTGGAAAGGTGTGGGGTATGGGCTGCACTGCCCACCCTCCCTGTCCCTTCCATGCCACTGCAGAAGCCCTAAGCAGTCACTCCCCACCCAGTCCTAGACACTGTGGCTCAGCTGACACACACAACCTACCCGTCCTGATGGGCCAGTGCTGGCACCGGAGCCAAAGAAACCACTGAAGCGGCTGGCAGCACGGTTCTTCCAGGTGTCGCTGCCACTGCTAGGCAGGGAGCTGCTGCCATGCAGTGCAGGCTCAGCCCCTGGGATGCTTGTGTCCCCCAAGAACTCAGTCATGTTCTTCCTCCGTCGACCTGGTGCCTGGAACAGGCAGAGTAGAACCAAAACCTGAGGCAGCAGCAAGGAGTGCACAGCAGACACTCACTCTGTCTCTCCTTCCCATGGCAGCATCCACAGGAACCAGCACCTTGCCTGCACCACCTACATGTGGGGTGTGCACAGGCGGGTATAACCCTGCACCCCTGGGAGCTGCCTCTGTCCCATGTACTTGTTCCTCTCTGGGTGCTAGCAGGTGGAGGCTGTGGCCAGAGACACTGAGCATGTTCTGGGCAGCTCACTGGGCGTTGATCTGTTGGGGACACCCAGCACCAGGCACCTGCAGCTTATGGTGCTGGTGATCACTACTTCCCTACCACTTGTGAGGCTGAGGAAAATCAGGACCAGGGGCCATGTTGGGTCCCAAGCACCACCACTCAATGCAGTGGACAGTGCTGGCCCCCTGGGCCTCAACTCTCAGGGAAGCAGCCTCTGCAGGTTCCTGTACCACTGGGCCCTGCACCAATACTGCTAGAGATGTATGGGGATATCTCCATGGGCTCACCCGGGTGGCTACAGCCCACCAGTCCCTGCAGAAGGAACCTGTGCACCTCAGCTCCAGAGCAAAGCCCAGAGCCCTGTCATAGCCTCATGTGGGAAGGTGGGAAAGAGCAAATTCCAGGCCCCTTTGTGTCTTCTATGGCTCCATGAGCCCCATGACCTCAGCTCCCCAGTGGGTCTTGCTCCCTATGCATGGGGAATTGCATCTGTGACAGCTCATCTCTGCCCTTCCAAGCAGAGATCAGCAAATGACAGCCAGACAATGCAGCTTGCTATGGGCACACAACTCCCAGCTCCCTCTGCAGCCCTTGCCTGTGGGATAGACGGGTGCACAGAGCTCTACACTGTTCACCCAGACCAGCAGAGTGGGCAAAACCTCAAGTACTAGCATTGCCAAAAGGTGCAGTGAGACCTCTCCACCCCAAGCTGCCAGGGGACAGTTAAGTCTGTGGCCTGCCAAGGGCACACAGGAGCAGCCCAGCCCATGCCCACAACATTAAAAACAGCCCAGACCCAGCTGGAGCCCCCTTTGCTTCCCTAATACCGTACTCCTCCCATCTTCTGATTAAATCACTGCAGGTGCTGACCTGCTCAGGCTCTCCCTCTCACTCCAGCAGCTGAAGCCAGCAGCTGTCTACCTCCACCCTCACCACTACTAAGACACACAAATGTACCCTTCCTCTTCATTGAGACTGTGCCTGAGTGCCTCACACCAGTATATTCACTCAGTCTCTCAGTACCATGGAGGGGGAGCAGCAAGGCCATGTAGCATAGCAGCATAGAGGAAGAACCTTGGCCATGGGCCTGGACCTAATGTCAGGCACTGCCCAGAGGGCTCAGACCCTGACCAGCTGAGCCCAGTGCAGCACTTCTCCCATGAACCCCTGGCCCTCCACACATTGTCTCAGCCAGACTTAGAAGGTCTTGGTCCCTCCCTCCCACACTCCCCTTGCTCTCCTCTTGGCAGGATCAGAGCACCTTGCCCAGTTCTGTGAGCTGCAAACCGAGCACAGCTGCAGGCAGCAGTGCCTTGCCCCTCCTGCCTGCCCCCCAGCACACCGACCTGGCTGCCCGAGTCCCTGGAGGGAATCCTTGTGTCACTCTCACTCATGGAGCATAGGTCCCCTCCAGGCCTTGAGGGGGGCCAAACATCACTGTAATGCCTGGCTTCTCCGAGGGGGTGAAGGGGCAGACCACTATGCTGAGAACAGACTTTATGAACAAGATCCTGTTTGAGGAGTTGCAAGTGAACCCAAAAGACTTAAGTTGCGTGGTGGCTTTTGACAATTTCCACCACTGGAATATTACTTTTTGGAAGAAAGAGGCGTACTCGGCCTTCTGGGCTTGGTACGCTGAAGTGACAGACACAGAGAAATTGCAGGGCCTGCAGTTTGAAACTGGTCAAAAGTACCAGGAGAGGGCTCTCTATATCAAGATGTATTCAGACGACCTAGAGCAGGAAGATATGAGAAGGTGGCTGGAGGGGCGGGTTGAAAAGATCCTGGATATCCAGCGTGTCCTGGACCAGTGGCAGATCTGGACCGGGGCATGGAAAGCCAGAGTGGTCCTAAAAGAGGATCTGAGACACCCTGGCGGGGTGAGGCACCTGCCCTCCCTCGTGTTCATAGGGGCCCACCGCAGCTACGTGACGTACCACGGCCAGCCGAAGCTGTGTAGCAGGTGCGCCGTGGAGGGCCACATAGCTGCCTTCTGTAGCCTGACGGTTTGCTACAGGTGTGGCGGCATGGGGCACTGGGCCAAAGACTGTAAGGAGAAAGTGGAGTGCACCTTGTGCGGAGGTGAGGGGCAGCTGCAGCGCCAATGCCCCCGGTCCTACGCCAACAAGGCACAAGAGCCTCATGCAACAG
>JAGPOW010002149.1:1616464-1678181 GCA_030014935.1 Caiman crocodilus | reverse complement strand
GCCAATCTTGCTTCCAGCACTTGTTGCAGGTCAAGCCAGCCAGAGAGCCTATGCATGGCATGAAGGAGGACCATCGAGGGTCAGCGTGGAGCAGATCTTGCAAGCGATCATCGGAGTTTCATACTGCACGTGGAACCCGAGACGGCACGCACTGGGACTGTCACCATCCCAGCAGCAGGAACTGTGGCCTCACCGTCACCTGCAAGATCCAGGAGCTGTTCCGATCACGCTGACAAGTATCGATGCTTGTGTCAAAGTGTACGGAGGAAGAGCTACGGTTATCCTCCGAATTTTGTTGAATCCCTTAGCCGGACAGCCTGCAAGTGATTTCTTGAGGCAATTACCACGACTGCAAGCTCTTGTGAAGCCGGGTCAAAGACAGTTCAGCGACCCAGAGCAGCATCGAGCACATGAGTTGACCCTGAGACGATTCCAACCGACGCAGAGGACACCGGAGGAACGCAAAATGTTTCGGTTCCCGATGCGGCGCTCCAGGCTCACTGTGACGGCGGTGCGCCGCCATTAGGGACACAGGGCAGTTTAGAAGAAGGTCCCAGGGGACCAGTAGACCCAAGAGGAGAAGAAAGGAAAGAGTACTTACCGGCAGGAAAAGAGATGAGGTGAGGAGCAGAAATGCGGCAGCTGCGGCTGCCACCATTACAGCCGCGTAAGCTGCTCCCGCGCCGCTCGTTTAAGCGGCTATTACTAACAAGGGGAACAGCTGAGCCAATCGCAGCAGCCACGCCAGCTGCTGTGGGAAAGTTTACAAACCCCGGCAGGCATTGCGGCCAGGGAGGCGAGAAGAAGGAGAGAGGGAGTGAAAAGGAACAGACAGGGAGGCTGCAGAGAGGGATTAGTGCAGCCCCTCAGGGGTCTGCCTTGCATGTAGGCAGTACTCTCCCAGCACAGTGGCTGGGAGAACCTAACATAGCCTCCAGTGCTCTAGCTGAGCTTGCTACCTCAAGTCAGCCGGAGCAAGGCTGTACTCTAGAAAGTCCCCCTGGGACTGTAGAGTATTTTTTCTAAAAGGGAAAAAGGTTTTGGATAGAGAGGATTTACGGCCGGGTCCAAGTGGCTCAAACAGGACACCAACACCAGTCCGATATCAGGAGTCAACAAGGACCCTTGGACCAAGATCTTTCAAGCAATGAACCAACGAGTGACTGGTTGGCGTGTGGACGAGGTGTAGGGGTGGCAGAGCCTCATGGAACATCAGACCTCATAGTCGTGAGTACCCCCCGGTGGGATGCCCCTCCAGTGTCTAAGATCTCCACTGAACCCCTCCTTCTAAAATAAATAAGTCCCATCAAAGTCGTGGCAGGAAAGACGAGGGAGAGGGGTGACCCACGAGAAGGTATTAGTGAACGTGACACCCCGACGTCACATTAGTGCATTGGCCAGGAAGTGGTGTCGGCATCAGAGGCGATACCCATGGGACAAAGTCCCACCCAGGAAAGAAAACAAGATGCAGTCAGCAGGGGCAAACCCCCTGGAAACATTTACCCAAGCGATGCAGGCAGTAGGGCAGGTACTGGTCACCCAGCAGCTGCAGGGAGCAAACCAACAGCAATGGATGGAGCGCAATGCGGCAGGGTTCAGAATGCCCCACATGACTAAGGATGATGATCCTGAGGCCTATATCGAAGCTTTCGAGCGGATGGCCATACATATCAAACTAGACCGGAGTCAATGGGGGTATCAGTTAGGAGCCCAGGTAATTGACGAAGCCCAGGCGGCCTATAGAGCCTTATCCCAGGAAGAGGCCCGGGATTATGAGACGGTTAAGGCAGCAATTTTATACCATCTCGAAATTTCGCCTGAGAATTACCGGCAGGCTTTCAGGGCTCAGAAGTCCCTGCATCTTACTACAAACCCTCCGGGATAACTTACAGAAATGGTTACCAGTGGGAAAATTTGATCGGGCAGGTGTAATAGATCAGATCTTGTTGGAACAGTTCCTATGGGATTTAGAAGTTGACACCCAGTGCTGAGTACAAAGGCACCAACCTCAGGCTAGTGAAGAAGCTTTGCGGCTGGTGGAAGCTTTTTGCAACTCGGAGAAAGCAAGAGAGGGTGGATGAAACTTTCAGAGCCCCAGGGAGAGCTCAAGGAATGAGAAAGAAAGACGGGCAATCCCAAGGAGAGAGGGGCCGAGAGGAGTGGTCTGCTATAAGTGTGGACAAACAGGGCACGTGTCTCGAGACTGTGGGAAAGGGTTAAGTGAATTAGGCCGCGGTCCTGTAGGATATCGGTCCCTGAAGGAAAAACGTCAAGGGTCTGAGGCAGGTGAGCCTATGGACTGTAGCATGGGGTTCACCTGCACGGAAGAAGACCGGGACCGCCCCATGGTCACGGCCTGGATAGGCAGTAGAACCGTGAGAGCCATGTTGGATACCGGGTGTTCACTATCCTTGCTCAGGGCTAACTTAGCTCCCCAGCAAGGCAGGAGAGAAGCAGACATTGTTAATATGACCTGCATTCTAGGCGGGGAGATGCAGTTTCGGTGCTGTTACATCCCTATCAAAGTGATGGAGTTCTGGGAGGAGCTGCAGGTTGGATTGGCTTCTACCCTGGCCTGTGAGATGATCTTAGGGCGAGAATGGAGGCCCTTTTACAAAGTACTGGCACGAGTGCGAGCCACAGAAGAAGAGAGAAGGTGAATGCAAGTAGAGGGCTGGGCAGCAGAGAATTCTGAGCCTCAGCGACAGGAAGAAAATGCACGCGTCAACATAGAGTCACTAGTGAGTGTGGCCCAATTCCGGCAGGTGCAGCAGGAGGACTCTGAACTACAACATCTGGGAGTCGATGATCCCGGAGAGGGAACGTCTAGGAGACAGGATGCCTTTGAGGTAATAGGCGGGCTACTATACCGGGTACAGCGAGAAGAGGGAGGCGAAGTGAACGGGAGGCAGTTAGTGGTACCCGTGCCCCTACAACACCCTTGGACCAAGATCTTTCAAGCAATGAACCAATGAGTGACTGGTTGGCATGTGGATGAGGTGTAGGGATGGCGGAGCCTCGTGGAACATTGGACCTCATGGTCGTGAGTACCCCTCAGTGGGATGCCCATCCAGTGTCTAAGATCTCCACTGAACCCCTCCTTCTAAAATAAATAAGTCCCATCAAAGTCGTGGCAGGCGAGACGAGGGAGAGGGGTGACCCACGAGACGGCATTAGTGAACGCGACACCCCGACGTCACACTCACCAAGCAGCAGCTGCGAGTGCTAGGCGATGAGGGTCAATGGAACCTGGCCTACGAGATGGGGTTCCAATGCCAAGATGAGCCAGACAACAAATCATCTTGCAAGAATGATTAATTTTTCTGTGAATAAGCTAATTAATTTTTCCTGAGAATTTCTTTCTCTGCAGGTATGCCAGAGCGTGTGCAGACCGACTCGGAGAGAGAAGAGAATTTTTGAGAAGAGCGAATTATCTCTGCAGGTCCGTTGAAAAGTGTGTGCAGACCAGACCAGAGAGAGCATTTTGAGAGAGGGAGAACCTCGAGAGACCAGGACACGATGACGCCCAATGAAGTTTTGATGATTGAACTGTTCATCACGAACTTGTTCATGTGTAATTGTTTTGTTAAGCTATTGTTTGATTAGATCCTTGAAGAGCGAACTTGCTTCGTTGTCCGCTCTTGTTTACGCTCATTTGCAATGTGAACCTGTGTTACAGTGTGAGTGCGATATAACCGATTCAAATGTGCTCTGGACACAACTGTGCCTTCGGCAAGGGGGCATGTCTGCAAAACGGTTAACGAGATGCCTCAGCACAGCTGTGTTGAGCACATTACAAGCATGGATGCAGGGATTTCCCTTGCAACGCGGGAAAAAGTCTCAGTGCAAGATCAGAGCCCGCCAAAACCTTTCAGCTGCACCACTGAGTGCATGCTCATGATTCGCCCACCATAAATTATGCAAACGTGTCGGTCGGCAATTGGCTCGCTGACCAAATAAAAGGCTTGGGCGATGCCCGCCCAAACTGGAGGAGTGCTCGGATGTGCATGAGGAGAGATCCCCATGTGCGTTTCCAAGCCACGAAGGAGGCTGATCAACTGACGACGACTCCCCACCGGATTCATCCGACGCCCCATGCCCTGCGTGAGTGTGAGCTTCAGTGTGCCTGTTTTCCGTTTAAGTTTGTAACTTCAAGGAATGTGCCTACAGCCTAAGGTCTGTAAGTAAAGGGTTTTTTGGCTTCCAACAACCTACGTGTCTAGCACCTCAATTCTGCTCCATCAGCGGTCCCATCCGCCAGCGTTTCTCAGCCCTCACACTACCCTGCCGTTGTGTATGCACCTAACAGAGGCAGAGGCAGCAGCAGAAGCAAAGGCAGGGCTGCACAGTCCCGTCGGTCAAGCTCACATACCAGGTAGAGTCACACACACATATCCTCACAAACCACCCACCCCACACACACGTCAGAGTCCCACCACACAGGGCCTCTGGCCACTGCCCTGTCTTACTTGTTGCAGATGCTTCCCAGCCCTCTACCTTGCAGGCAGAAGGGGAGCCCAAACAGCCAATTCAACACTGCCCTCTACCGGCGCAGGTCCCAGCTTCACTGCCATGAGAACACAATGCCTCATGGGCCCCTTGCAGGAGTCAGCAGCCAGCCACCTGCTGTCGGCCAGGTGCTTAGGAAGGTTTCTGGAGCCAATGGAGAGAGAGCAGCCAGATCCTGGGACTCCTGGCAGCAGGCTAAGAGTTAACTTCAGGTGCATCTCTATGGCCTGGGCTCACCCCCGGCTGTGACATGGCTCCACCCCACTCAGCTGTTTGCACCATGCTCATCCTACCTTCTTTTCCCTGCCCTGGCTACTTGCTCTGTCTCCTAGCAGCTCTTCTGGTTCCCACAGTCAGGACTTGCAAAGCGCAGCTGGTGCTCGGAAGAGGTAACAGGCATCAGGCTAATGACAAGGGAGGTGGCACTGTATGGACACCTAACTAAACTGCAGGGGTCCCTAACAGCTCGCATCAACCAGTTTGTGTCCTGTGTCAGGAGCACCCTGTGGCAATGCAGGAACTAGTGTAGACACACGGAGGTCAAGGAAACAGATTGTCAAAATGTTTCTGAGTGAACTCCAGTCCCGCTACCAAAAAGCGGTGGGAGAGGACGGAGAAGATACAGCCAACTCCACTTGGCAAAGGGACTCTTGGCAAAGGCTATTTAAAGACACTCTGAGAGGCGGAGTGTCCAGCTATAACGAAGATGACAGTGACCCAACCAGACCTTGAAACAACAACGATGACAACAGCAGTGTCAGTAGGAGCAGAAGCAACAGTGAGCGTGACAGTGACCGCAAAAAAGGTAGGGAATAAACAGACAATGTAAACCCCAACAGCAGGGGGAGAACTAAGAGACTACGTTACAGAAAGGACTGTGGACAGGTGTACGGGAATGCGTCGATGCACAGGTGTGACGATTGTAATGTGTAATGTGTAATGTAATGTGTGAGCATTTAAGATTTGCATAGAAATGCTTAGGCGGAATGCTGTGTGTGCATAGCGTGTAACTATGTAACTATATACATATATATATATACACACATACACACAAAAATATATATTTTTTTTTAGAAAACCCAAATCCTCTGGCATTTGGTCTGCCAAATAAACTACAGGGGCCACTTGGCACGGTGTTGGAAGTACATGTATAGATAGATATATAGATATATATATATATATATATATATATACACATTTTTTACCAAAAAAAAACAACCCTCCAGCCATGCCTCAGCACCCACTAAGAGTATGCAGAGCTCACAGGCTCTTCTTGGCACTGTGCCTCTTGAGTCCCTGCCACAGTGACAGGTGGAGCAAGCTTCCTTCACCCCCTCAACCCTGCCTGGACTCTGCTGCCTGGCCTCTGCTTTAAGCTCAACCCAGAGGCAGCTGCATACCAGGGAGGAAGGGAGGGAGGGAAGGAAGCAGTTCTAAGCCAATATGTAGGAGGCACTTGCACCCTGCAGCTTGGGAGATACAGAAGATCGGTAGGGGGAGAAGGATGGGAGGAACTTTGTGTTACAGCTCGTGGGGGGAGGGACTTCCCCACAACGTGGCCTTGTCCTTGGTGTGCAAACAATCGACTGGGGTTGACAGATGGAAGATTTGCTTATGGACCACAACTGCCCCTTATCAAGATGTGAGGCCCTGGTGAGCTGAAGCTATCACTTGACAAACAAACACTTGCCCAGCTATGGCTCCATTTATTGCCCATGTCCTGATCCTATCTGCCTACTAGCTAGTTACAGAAATACAGACATGGTGCAGTGGCAGCCAAGGTTCAGAAGAGAGAAAGAAAAGCCCTCTCAGCTCAGGGAGATTTCACTCACCTGTGTGGCCAGCTGCCTGACCACACTGTCTCTGCTCCATAAGCCAGGTCATGCTGCTAATGCAGAATGAGGAACCTCCAACAGCCCCCACGGTCCAGTCTGACCTGAAAATCCACTACAAGTGCAGAGCCCACCAGCATTGGCTATGAGGCCTTATCTGCCTCTTACACTGAATGATATTTCTTCCTGATAGCCTTTGCCATGGGTACTTCCTCTCAGACATGGCAGCACAGTGGTGCCTACTGAGTCCTGCCACATGGCTCAGTGACTCCCACTTGTTTCCCACACCAGACCATGGCCACACTCACCAGGATGTCTATGCTCTCCCGGTGGAAGGGCGGCTGCTCCAACTGGTCGGGCACAGAAGTGAAGAGGACAGTGGAGCCAAAACCTGAGGACCGCAGGATGGGCAGGCTCAGGGATCTGAAGTCTTTCACAGCCTGCTCCACCTTGAGTTCATCTCCAGGTTTGGCTATGAAGGAAGCACAGGTAGGGCCATCAGTGGCAGAGCTCCTGTACAGCACCCACCCACATGCTGGGGCTAGCTGCTCAGCTGGCCATGCCCTCTGAGCACAGGCAGGGTTCCCACACAAGCATGCTGGACACCCACCAAGGGCACTGCCAGATAGTCTGAGAACAGGAATAGTGCAGGGTCTGGGGAACCCGCAGCAACTGCAGCACTACCAGCACAGGGGCAGGGTGAAGCCCAGACCTCTCCCAGCACTGCAAGTCTGATGCTCACCAGTGAGCGCCACAGCATATCCAGCCCAGCCCCTAGGGCAAGTGTGCCAAGTTCAGCTTTGCTGGAACTCATGGCGCCTGTGGCTTGCAGCAGGTGCCTTCTGGCACAGCTCTCTGGCCAGAGGAGAAGGAAGCCCATGTCCAGGGCTGTGGCAGGTCACAGCGAGGCTGGTTCTGGTAAAGTCATGGGCTGTTTCCCAGCACAGTCTGAATTTGCACCAGCTTAGAACAGAGCAGCATCCCCAACCCAGGTTGAGCGGGACTGGGTGCCCTCTCAGGGAAGGTTCCTCACTTGCTCCTCATCCGAGGGATGCAACCAAGCCTATGTAACAGAGGGGAGGAGGGACATCCCACTCGTCCACCACCTGCACACTGCGCTCTCTGCAATGCACTGTCAATCCACCAGCTCTGAGGCCATCTCCCAGCCTAGCCTGATGCAGGACGCACCTTTCACTCGCAGGTAGTGTCCCCCAAAGCGGTAGGCTTCAAAGTGAAGTGAAAGAGGCGTGTTGGACTGGTCCAGATATATGTCCACCTTGCTCTGCTCGATGCCTTTCCTCTCGAACACTGGCAGCAGCACCTCCCTGCGCACACGGGAGCAGGCAGTAGCGGGATTTCCCTCCTGCCCCCAGATCTGGGCTCGGAGTGAAAAGGGTCCATCAACAGGCTTTGGGCTGGGTGTGCCAGGCTGACTGTACTGAGCCAGGCCACAAGGGAGAGAGGGCCCAGGCACCCAGGCAGAGGGCTCCAGGCCCCAGGGGCAAAGTGAGAGCTCAGGGGGAAGAGGAGGGCCCGCTATTCTCCCCTTCAACAGCTGCCAAAGCCAAGAGAGTGGTGATTCCTTGCACTAATACATGGCAGATGCCTATTCAGCAATCTGGTGGGTGTTGCTGACAAGCAAAGGACTCTGGTCAAACTGCAGGGTTGAGCCAACCATAGGCCTGTACCCACTGCCTCAGCATAGGGCAGGACTTAAAGCACATGACCAGGTCCAGCTGGTGCACCACTGAGCAGCCCAGCCCAAGCCCAAGGAGGCCAGGGCACGGGGTGCCATTGAGCCAGGACCTGGGCTGGAGGTAGGGTTTTAAGGTGGCCACACTGGTGTTTCAACACCCAGGCTCCATGACTGGGCCCTGTCCAGGATACTTTCTTGATGGCGCCTGCAGCCCCAAGCCAAACCCATGCTCTCCACCCACAGGAATAGTCCCAGGGCCAAGACTGTTTAGGGGAAAGGCAGTCCCATGCTCAGCAAGTAGCCTTGGCAGACTCACCCCAGGGATTTCTTCTTCATGGCTGGGACAATCTCTGTCTCAATGTCCACATTCAAGTCGAACTTGAGGGTGAAGCACTCTTTGCTGGGGTCCTGAGGCAAGGGCAGGCTCTGGTCAGCAAGACCCTTTCTCACACCCTGGGGCTCAACGTCACCAGCCCTCACCCTTTGCCGGGTCTGTCCTGTGGCTCCCACCCACCTGGCAGTCCCCTGTAGGTACAGCAACCCCTGGCTCCATGGAGCTCCGCGACCCTTTCTCAGGTATAGGCCTGTCTGTATAGCTGGGGTGCAGCTGGCTCTGAGGCTGTTTCAGCTGCAGCTCGTGCTCCCTGCACCCTGCAGACTACCACAGCACACAGGCCAGGGTCACCAGGGTGCTTGCTCCACAGCTGTTCCACCTCTCGGGCCTGGCACCCCTGCGCCAGCCCAAATCTCCCCGCCCCACACTCCCGGCTGGGCTCCTTACATCCGTGTGTCTCCGCCGGGCTTTCTTCTTGGGGAGCTTCAGTGCCGAGCTCTTCTTGTCTCTGTAGGTACAACCGAATGCATGGTTACAGGGAACACCTGTGCTCTGGGGCTCTGATCCCAGACCAGGGGCTTCCCTGGAGGCTAGCCCTCACCAGCATGGCTGAGTCCCTGCCAGGATGGCACTCAGCACGCTGTCAGGTCAGGGTCCTCTGGAGTAGCCAGGAACCCTGGGTCCTCATCAAGACTCACTGAGGCACTAGCAGTGGTGTCTCAAGAGTAAGTTGTGCCTTGAGCTGTTCCCCAGGGCTATGTTCTCTTGTGTTAAATGCCCCAGGCCCAGCCCCCCACTCACTCCAGGCCCAACCTATCTCATTCCCCAGAGAGCAGCAAGGCCCACCACCAGATCTGCCCAGCTGGGCACTCACCCCTTCCCATCCATCAGCCCCTCATCATCTTCCTCCACGTCAGAGGCAGGGCTGGTACGTGGAGGGCATGAGCGTGTGGACACGTTCCGGGCCAGAATGGAGCCTGCAACCAGAAGAGACATACATGTCACACCATGGGGTCTGCCCTTCCCCATGTGACACGGGCTGGCTGGAGGAACGGGCAGTCTCTGTGCTGACAGGCCCCTCACTGCAATCCCTGTGTTGACAAACCTTCCTCTTAAAACATTCCCCTTCCTGTCTGGTGCCTTGATGGGCAAGACATCCCCCCCTGAATAGTCATGCTACAACATATGAGGCCCTCAGCCCTGGGAATATTCCCTGGGAGGCTAGATGGTTGGATGCAGCTGGGAGCAAACTGCCCTGGCCCTGCTGCTGCTTTCTCCCTGCTCTGGAACAGCTACCAGGCACCCTGCCCTGCCCAAGGAGAGGAAACATGCACAGGGTGGCTAGGCTATTGTCAGCTGGGCCCCCTCCACCAGTGCACTCTCACCTTGCGGGGGCAGGTCGAAGCGTATGTGTCCATCAAAGTGCATGGTGCTGTGGAACCTGCTGTCACAGGCTTCGCACAGGCTCAGGGGACTATGGTGGTTCAGCTGTTGGCACTCTGCATGATGGCATACCTGTGAGATACAAAGTGCCCTAATATAGAGCCAGAGCTACACATGGCAAAGTGCAGGGGGGCAGCCCCAGGTCCTGACAGCAGGGGTTCTCTGAGCCCATGTGGCTACCAGGCAGCTCCCTCTGCCCTGTAGCCTGCCCACCATCCATATGCATAGACCTTTCTTGCAGGCCAGGTGAGGCCAGGCTGCCACGCAGGACCAGGCTGCAGTTCAGCTCATTCATGGCTGGAGTCCCATGCTAAGGGAGGGGTGCTCTCTGGCACAGCCAGGCCTCGTGAGCAGAGGGTCACTGCCCCTTGCACCCAGCCCATCCAAGCACACAGAGTCCAACTCAGCCTGCCCCATGCCCCTTGCTCTGCCCATACTCACTGCCTGGCAATCATGGCTGGGGCCGCCAGGCCCCTCAGATGGATAGTACCCTGGTCATGAGCACAGCTTAAGGAGGCACTGCTAGGTTCCCAGGCCAGGGTCTTCCTGGGGCCAAGCACTATTGTATCGCGAGCCCTGGGCACACAGAAGAGGCTGCGGCTGGTTGCTTTGTGTTTCAAATATCAGTGTCCCCAGTACAGGGCTGAGGAAGCAAGTGTCTGCTGTGAAACAATGCCTGTGAGCCAGGCCGCCTTCCTCCCATTGTGCAGCCTCCCCAGGGCTGCACTTCTCACCAGCCACAGGGACTATTTTTATACACTCGCTGTGTGGGGCATGACCCCTGGCCAGCATGGCTCACCCAGCCTGCAGCAGCCAGGCTGCCCTGGTGCCCTCCCTCCTGCCTGCCTCCTGGTCTCAGTCCTATGCTCCCCACAGTACTCCACGCCTTCAGCCAGGACCCACAGACCATGTGGCCCTGTCTGGCAGCCCTTGTGCCCTGTACCGCCTATGCGCTCAGCGCCTGTGTTTCAGGAGGTAGGATGGCCTCAGGAAGAAACAAACAAAGGGCAGCACATGCAGGAGACTGTTTTAAGCAGAGGACAGCACACCATGCCCTGCTGGACCAAGGGCCTTGGAAGGACGCCTCTTCGGAAGGCCTGAGGCCACAGGGAACACTCTCAGCACCAGACCAGGAGGCAGCACCCCAAGGAGCAGAGGGACCCCATGCAGCCAGAGCTCCATGAAGGGTGGAAGGGGAAGCAGTCCCTCATTTCCAGCCCTTGCCCCCTTTCTGCCCTCCTTGCTTACCCAGGCCCATTGACATCAGAGCTGAAGCACTCTCTCGTGCCAAGCCCCACTAGTATGCCAGCTCTGCCCCATAGGTGGGCACAATGGCACTGGGCATTCTGGGGTCTCCCAGGTGGTGACAGAACAACACAGTGCCTGGGCACTTCCCTTGGCCATCTGGGCCAAGGGGAATATGCCCTGGCAGGAATGGAGTGCAAGGCAAGGCAGGGAGTACTCCCCACCACAAACCTAGGGCAGGGGGCACTGCAATCCCAGCTGGGAGCCCTTTTCCCAGGACTGAGCCAACAGGAACCAGGCTGAGCTGGCCCAGAGCTGGGAGCTGCCTCCCCCTGGCTGGGCTGCTACCAGGGAAAAACTGTGCCAGGCCAAGGCTGGCCAGGCCAGGGAAGCTATGCTGGGCTGTCCCCATTTTTTATATCTTTATTGCACATTATCTCATTTTTACACAGTATGTACAAAGATTCCTGAGCAGTATCTATTGAACATATATTACAGGTATCATGTTAGGCATCATGAAAACAGTCATCCTGGTCACAAAGGCTGACTTAGTTTAGCCTATACCTGTGCTGGGTTGGAACAGTCCCCTGAAGTCCAATTCTTGTCAGAATATTTTCTCTCCTCTTTTTTTCGTGTTTCCGTCTTTAGCTCTACGTGACTCACCCAAGGAAGCTCTTCCCCTGGCACAGACTCTACCTCTCAGTCTCCGTCCCTAGGCCCTCCAATGCTTGGGCCCCTCCTGTGGCTCTGAGCACAGCTGGAGAAGCAGCAATCTCCAGCTGCCTTCCCTGTGGGATCCTGCCACCAGCCTCTGCTGACCCATTCCCAAAGGACCTGAAGCTAGTGAAAAGCAGATTCATGGTACTGTGTGCTGAGCCCAAGACTACGAGGGGCACACAGCACTGACCCACCTCCAGCTTAGATAGCCAGAGGGGGTTCTGCAGGGAGTTGGCCCCTCCCAGTCTCCACCTTCCTGCCTGCACTACCGGCTCTGCCTTCTGGAGGGGATCTGAGCTGCCCTACACAGCCCCAGCCAAGCCAGCCTGGCTGCCCTGCTCCCAGACAGAGCACATGTGCAAGCAGTCCACATGTGCAGGTCACGCGTGCAGGCCCTGAGAACACTGCAAAGGTTTGTGACTCACTCAATAGTGCTGCAGCTGGGAGCATGCAGCCAGGGACCAAGTTCCCTGCCCCAGAGCCAGGTGGTCAACACCACTGGGTACTGGTAATAGCTCTGGCAGCTCAGAACAAATGAGCAATGCAGCTCCCAAGCTGTGGCTATGCTTAGAGGTGAAGGCCAGCCCTGAAGCCTGCCAGTGCCCTCAACAATACCTCCAGGCCCCCAACCATGCCAGCTCCTTGCCACAGCCCCCAAGTCCATCTCAGAGCCCACAGGCAGCAACAGGACAGCCACTGCAAGCACAGTGCCCGTGCCCTCACCCCAGAGCTGTGAATATCAAAACCAGTGACAGGTAATGCAGTGTGAAAATCAGGCAGAACTGGGGCAGAGCCCTAGTATGGCAGAACTGGGGCAGAGCCCTAGTATGCGGAAGCAGGGCTGGGCGTAATGCCAAAAGTGCCACCATGTGTTTACATTCCTTCCCACCCAGTTCCATGTGCCCTGGGATCCCACAAATGTGTGCTCATGCCAGGAGCACCTGCAGGTCCCACACATCTGCCCTGTTCCAAGAGCTGTCCCCAGGACCCTGTTCACACACCCCTGGAGCCAGTCCCCTGGACATGCACTGCTGCCACCCAGGGTTTGACTGGGAAGGGCAGCACCAAGACAAGTGCCAGCTGATCCTGACTCCAGCCTGGGACAAAGCCAGAGCTCCCAAATGCTGTCACAGGCTCCGCCACCAACACCCTGCAGGGCTGGGGCCAGGATGCTCCAGCAGCAAATGCAAGGGGACAGCACCTGTGATGAGATGCAGCATGGCAAGAAAAGCAAACACAGGCAGTAATGGAAGTCCTCACCAGACACCACCTCCCCCAGACAAGGCATAGCCCTCCCACAGCACAGTCACCCAGACCCAGGCACAGCTCTGGGACTCCCCTCCTGGGGAGAAGTTTGCTTGGCCCCGCCATGCAGCGTCCCCCAGACATGCCCAGGCTCCCTGCCACATCACTACCTGGTTCTTATTCCATGGACTAAATATCTGCCTGCCAGATGTGTGACCAGTACTGCGCCTGCAGCTGCTGCCAGCACATCACCGCCCCTGCTCCCTGGGAAGGACTTTGTGCCCCAATGTCACCCAGATTGGGCACAGCCCCTCCCTGGGATTGACACCACCAGAGTCCCAGGGGCTCAGCCCAGAGCACAGCATGGAGCCTCGGCACTCACCCCCGTAAGCCTGTCTGGCTGGATTCAGTATGAAGGCACAGGCAGCTATTCACAGCCGCAGCAATGCAGCCCTATGAATGGGAAGGAGCTGGGGGAAGGGAAGGCCACTGGGGGGAGGGGAAACCAGGCTGCCTCTGCAGAGAACTAGACAAATACGATAGCACACACAGGCACATGCACACACAAATGCACATGCACATGCACACACAGGAGAAATGAGGGGCGTTTACTCCACCTAGGCCTGTGAGGGGGAACATGCTGCCTGTGCAATCAGTTGGACTCCCCTGGAACAAGAAGGCAAATGTCCAGTCCGCCTGACGCAGGGAACACGGCACAGCAGCTGCAGCTCAGGGGTATATCACTAGCAGCTCGCGGCAACTGTGAAAGCTAATGCCAGCAGCCCATGGCCCAGGCGGCAAGAACAACAAAGAGTCTCCTTTGACAAGGCAGACACAGGCCCTGGGAAACACAAACCACTAATCCCCCGGCTCCAGACTCACCTCTGCCCATAGCGGCCAGCACTGAAAATGAGGACCTCAGCTCAGCCAGCACCCATGACAAGACAGGAAAGTGGTCTGCTCTGTGGGGCAGCCTGTCCTGTCCAGCAGCCCAGACTTCCCCAAAGCCCCTGAAGCAAGCTGGGCTGCCTGCATCCTCGGCATAAACCTCACTGACTCATCTTCCTGGGCAGGCTTTGGCTTTGGGTGGAATCTCCCCGGTGACAGGCTGTTGACTAAGCAGGTGGGGCATCACTGGGGTTTGGAGTGAGTAAGAAGTCAGTGTGCCCTGCATCTGCTCCTCCTTGTTTGTGAAGACAGGCCGTAGTGGGGAGGACCCCTCTTGAGCTGGCCTCTGCTCCGGCTCCCCTGCCCCCCACAAACACACAAGCACACACACACCTGTCAGCTGGAACTTAAGCCTCCAGGGCTCCTGGAAAGATACATGCCCTCCTAAGTGAGCGGCAGGATCAGTAACCTAACCATGAGCTCAAGTGTCAGGTTTCTGAAGCCCCCATCTGCATACACCACGCTGGTCGGGCCACAGCAGGTACATGCCCTGCCACCGGCTCTTGCACTGGCCTGCCCTCCAGATTCCTGCAGTCAGCAGAGCGGGGGCCAGACTTGCCAGCTACCAGGTCACAAGTGGACGCCAAGCGTTTATGCTCTGCACTGCGCACAGGCCCAGCTCGCTGCTCCTAACACCAGGGCTTTTATGGCAGGATGCCAAGGCAGCCCAGCACCCCTACTCCTGACCTGGGCACAAAGCAGAGCAGGGACTGTGTGTACAGTGCTCTCCATGCCACAGAACTGCAGCCAGAGCTGGGGCTGGAGGGAGGGGGATCCCATCACAGCCTGCTACATATGCACTGCAAAAATGACCTTCTAGCCCACGCTGTGCATTCAGCCTGGCACTCGTAGGCGTAGGAGCAGTTGCAGGGAGCTCTTGAGGCAGCACCTCCAGTATGAACCATGGGACACTGGGGAAGACAGGAACAAAACCCATTCCCCTTGCACTTATCACCCAGTTTGCAAAAACACAATATGGAGAGCCAGCCTGGACACCATGGTTCCCTTGGACAGCAGAGCGCAGAAACTAGTGCCACAGGCCCTGGTGTCCAAGGGCCAAGTTCTACAAGTGAACTGCTGCTGTCCAATAGCCCGTGCCACTACACAGCCAGGACCAATGACGGAATTTCACTGCTAGTCCTCTGCAGCCATGACAGTGGGAAGAGCGATGGGTTAATGTCATGGCAAGTAAGGCCCAAAGGATGCCACACTGTCATGGTCAAAGTTTCTACAGCTCAGCCAGGAGGAAGCCACGCACCCATGTGCAGGGTACCAGGATAGCCTTCTTGGCATGCCAGCACAGAGCCTGGTGAGTTGCTAGGCCTAGATCTGGCTGGTGGGAGCCACTACCACCTCCATCCAGCACCTGCCTCCAAGCTCAGAGCTAAGCCTCACACTGCCACCACCACCCCCATCCTGGCCACACTTGCGGAGCCACAGGCCACAGCCTTCCAACAGAAACAGTACCTCTTCTCTCATGGACCAGCCCACTCTGCAGGTACCCCTTCCCGGTAGCTGCTGCCCCCATGCCTGCCCCCACAGCCGCTCCAGGCTGCAGCCCTGTCTGTGCTCATGTCCTCTCCCTGGAGTTAGTGGTGTCGAAGCTGGGGTGCCCGGGCTCAGATGCTGGGGCAATTGCAGGTCTGGACTTCACAAAGGCTGGGATACTGGGGGGTGTAGAATAGGCGGGGAGAGTCGCAGCCCCTCGCCCCCCCTCACCATGCAGTCCCACTCACACATTTATCAACCTCCATCTCCAAGCCAGTCTGTCTGTTTGTCCCAGCAGCTCCTATTGTTCCTGGATAAATGTAGCATTGTTTCAGCCAGGGCTCAGCGCGGGCCCCTGGGGGCTTACTGCAGCTGCAGCAAGTTCACACGGTGCTAAGGGTGGGGTCCAGCCAAGGTGCCCAGCCCAGCCCTGGCCTGGCCTGTGCAACACCCGGGGCAGTCAGCAGGGGCCATGCCTGTAGACCAGCCGGTGCAGTCACATGGAGTGGCACCCTGCAGTGCCTCTCAGCACAAACCATCTGCAGATTTGGGGACAGTGTGTGCCAGCCTCGCAAAAGGGCATCTCATGTCATAGCAGCCCCATGACAGAGTTCTTGAGGAACCACACTGATCCCCTTGCCCAGCTTTCCCATTTGAAACAACCCCTCTCCCTACCTACTTCCTACCTCTCCCCTCTTTCCCTGGGCTCCCCCTCTGCTCTCACCTGGCACCATGTCAGATGCTTGCCAGTCCACCCCATTTTGACAGCAGACACCTCACCCCAAAAGTCCCGGGCTGCATCAAGCCAACCTCCATGTGCCTCCAAGTCCCTAACTGTCCTTTGCAGCCAAACCTGCCCTAAAGCCTCAAGTGCCGGCAAGGCTGCGGGCAGATCACTCCCTTGGGCTCCCTAGTGAGAAAGTACCACCGTGCATGCACTACTTATCTCAAGGCCTGGTCCAGCTCTGCTGTGTTCTGGCAGTTTTCATGCATATATACCCTACCTCCAGCTGCTCTAAGCTCCTCTTCCTCCTCCCATCCCCTCCCACTCCAGTGGGCCATGCTCACCCCAAATGTCTCTTTGCTGGAGGCCAAATCCCTTCCCTGCAAGTCCCACCACTTTGCTTGGAGGCAAACTCCTCTGACAGGGAAGCACGACCCACGTTAAAGCCTCTGTCCCCCTCACTCACTCCTCAGGATGTGCCTTCATGGCTGGTGCGAGGCCCAGGAAGCTCCCACAGGCTCCTTGCTCTGGTGAGGCCCTTTCCAAGCTCTCTGTGCCGTGTGCTGAGCAGCTTGGTAGTGCCTCAGTGCAGCCAAAAAAACAGCCATGCATTACTTCAGAGCAGCCTACCACGCACGATACCATCTCCGGAGATGCCCTGGGAGCAGCCCAGCCCAGCCCCTAGCAACGCCAGGCCCTGCCCTGCTGGCGACCAAATATCCACTGGAATTCAGCCTTCCATTCCCAAGGGGGAGGCTTATAAATAGCCATTGCTATGGAGACTGCAGAGGCACGGCAGCTGCACAGGCTGCCTGCTCATGGCGGTGAGAGCTGGGCCAGCTCTGCTGGGAAAAGCCAGCTCTGGGGAGCAGCCATGGGGCTAACACACAGGTCATTGCCTGAGCAGTACAGGCAGGGCCCTGCACTTTGCACAAAGGACTGGGAGCTGGGGCACCTGGCTTCTATTTTAGGACCTGATCAAAAGGTGCGTTGGCAATAACATCACCAACCCCTGGCCAGATGCTTCTAAATAGTCAGGCCAGGGTGCAGAGCCCTGGAGCAGGAACATCCCAGAGCTTCAACCCCGCTGACTTTTTTTTTTTTTTGAGTAAAAATGTTCATGTTCCAAGTCAAATTCCAAATCCGTGAGTCATTCAAGAACCATATGTGGCCCTGCAACACGCAAACATCCTCCACCCCTACCTGGGGCTTCAGTTGTTTCCAGATCATTTGGCGGGCAGCCTATGTGCAGGCCCAAGCCCAGAGGCTTGGGATTCGGATTCCCCCAAGTTTCGCTTGCCCTCAGCCATGTGGCCCCAGGAGCGAACTAGGGAGAA
Source organism: Caiman crocodilus (assembly GCA_030014935.1). Lineage (NCBI taxonomy): Eukaryota > Metazoa > Chordata > Crocodylia > Alligatoridae > Caiman > Caiman crocodilus. The sequence continues at coordinate 1,660,663 of JAGPOW010002149.1, read as the reverse complement.
GTCTCCCATTTCCAAAAAGTGGGCGTAAAGCAATGAACACGTTACCTCTGTCAGAAAAGTGGTTATCCCCTGTCCCTAGGAAAACCGCTTTAGCTGATAATGATGTTTCCCCTGCCAGGTCCTCTATTGACACCTCTGGAGGGACAGGGAAGCGGCCCAGGACAGCCCAAGGTTGTAGGAACGCAGCAGCAAGCACAGGGAGAGGCAGTGTTCTCCTTGCAGCCCTATGCATGGTGTCTGCCCCACCTGGGACCTGCACCACCCTCTTTCCTCATCCCCACCTCTCCCCTGGGGCCCGCCCCCACTTAGACAGAAGTAGGGCTGTGGAGCTTCCAGGTCCTGCTGGTGATGTCTGCTGCCGGGAAGCCTCCCTGCCCAGCATGCCAGGACCTGCTCCTGGGGAAGAGTCATCCCGGCTGAACAGGGGGTGGCAGCTGCGGGGAGGAGCAGAGCCCAGCCGTGGCTGCAGGAACTCCTGCTTGCTGAACCAGGGAATAAGCATGCCCTATGCAGGGCAGTAAGCCTCCTGCATAAGGTGCCTGGCCAGGAGGCAGCAGCCCTGCTCAGGGGCGCTGGGGCAGCAGGAGGACCTCACACCCTGCCCAGCTGGCCCCCACCAGCATTAACCTCTCCTGTCCCCGACCCCCAACTTTGAGGCAAAGGCTGACACAACCCATTGGAAGGACATGCCTTCTGGCTTGTTCCACCATGCTCAGCCCAGCCCCACCTTCGCCATTGCCATGGTGAGGCTGTGCTCCGGCAGACTTGGGGAGAGCGACAGCAGACAGCAACAGTGACAGTGACAACGACACTGAATGAGCTGAGAATGTAAACCCCAAAATCGGGGCTAGGGCGAAAAGAGTGATTGGGTTAGGGAAAGGGCTGTGGTCGGGCGCGTGGGAGTGCTGATCCACGGGTGCGTTTATTGTAACAGATGCACAGGCTTTAAATGTGATATAAGGTATGTGAAGAAAAGCTTTTGCTAGATGATGATAATGTGCGTGTGTATTTGTTTTTTTAAGGTTTGGAGGCAGTCCCACTCACAGGACAGCCATAAGAGCAGAGGCTGCAGCCCTCCATCAAGGCAAGAAGCTGAGATCCTGCTCTGGCCCTCAGCAGAGCCCAGACGCATCCATTAGCCTGTTCTCTCCCTGTTTATGACTCACCACTGAATTGCTGCAACAGATACTCAAGACCAGTTGGCCCTGAATGAATAACAAATCCTCAGCAGGAAGCACAGGGCTCAGGAACCTCTAACCCCAACAGGGAACCCAGTTCCTGCCCCATGGGACCCTGCTGCCAGTGCTGCAGGAGAGCCCAGCCAGGCATATCTCTGGCCTACCAGGGGCCATCACTTGGGTACTGGGGCCACAGTCACTGGGCAGCTGGCTCCAACCCACTGCTCCAGGATACCATGCTGCTGCTCCATGTTTTATAAACAAAGGTTTATAACTCAGCTTGCCCTGATCCCATGCTAGACAGGAAAAGGTGGCCTTGCTTCCCCTGCACAGAAAGGCCAAGACTTCACCTGTACGGATAACAAGGACGCCTCATGACAGTACTGGCTACAGCAAACACTGCACAGGTAGGTGAGCAGGCCATGCCACCAGCCCTGCCCCAAACCCCAGGTGACTAGCTCTGCCCTTGCTCCCTAGTACCAGCCCTGTCACCACAATACACCAATCTGTAAGGTCAGGGAATACACAAACCATTTACTCTCACTTGGGAAAGTGTGGAGCCGCTGGCCATTATATTTGAAAACTCACGGCGAACGGGGGAGGTCTCAGACAATTGGAAAATGCCAAATATAGCGCTCATCTTTAAGAAAGGAAAGGAGGATCTAGAGAACTACAGATTGATCAGCCTCACCTTAGTCCCCACAAAAATAATGGAGCAGGTCCTCAAAGAACCCATTTCTAAGCACTTGGAGAAGAAAGTTATTAGGAACAGTCAACGTAGATTCACCAAGGGCAACTCATTTCTGACCAACCTGACTGCCTTCTGTGATGAGATAAGTGACTTAGTGGATCCCTGAAAAGCAGTGGACATAATATACCTTGACTTTGCAAGACTTCTGATACCATCTCCCACAGCATTCCTGCAAGCAAACTGAGGAAGTATGGGCAGGACATGGCCCCTACTTCTTTCATTCCATAATTATAATATGTAAAGCACAACTGGACTTGTTCTTCACTTAGGGCCCTAGGTATGTGTCTAGTTTGCCTATACATTAATTCAACCCTGAGTATGGGTTAGATTAATTGATTTTAAGGTGTATAGAAAGCTGGCTGGATTGTCAGGCTCAATGGGTAGTAATCAACAGCTCAAAGTCTAGTTGGCAACCAGTATGAAGTGGAATGCCCCAGGGGTCGATCCTGGGGCTAGTTTTGCTCAACATCTTTATTAACAATCTAGAAGATGGCAAAGCATGCATCCTCAGCAAGTTCGCAGATGACACCAAGCTGGGGAATGTAGTAGATACACTGGAAGGCAAGGCTAGGATTCAGAGTGACCTAGACAAATTGGAAGATTGGACCAGAAGAAATCTCATGAAGTTCAACAAGGACAAGTACAAAGTCCTACACTTAGGACAGAAGAATCCCATGCACTGTTACAGCCTAGGGACTGACTGGCTAAGCAGCAGCTCTGCAGAAAAGGACCTGGGGTTTACGGTGGATGGTAAGCTGAACATGAGCCAACAGTGTGTCCTTGTTCCCAAAAAGGCTAACAGCATATTGGGCTGCATTAGGAGAAGTGCTGCCAGCAGATCAAGGAAAGTAATGATTCTGTTCTATACTGTACTGGTTAGGCCACATCTGGAATGCTATGACCAGTTTTGCACCTCCCCCTCCCCCCATAGAAAGAAAGTGGACAAGTTGGAAAGGGTCCAGCAGAGAGCCACAAAAATGGTTCACGGGCTGAGGCACATGTCTTATGAAGAGAGGCTGAGGGAACTGGGTTTATTTATTCTGCAGACAAGAAGACTGAGAGGGGATTTGATAGCAGCCTTCAACTATGGCTAGTTCTGGGTCCAAAGAGGATGAAGCTAAGCTGTTTTCAATAGTGGCAGATGACAGATCAAGGAGCAACAGTCTCAAGTTGTAGCAAAGGAAGTTTACATTGGATATTAGGAAAAACTTTCTCACTTGGAGGGTGGTGAAGCGCTGGAATGGGTTCCCTACAGATATGATGGAATCTCCTTCCTTGGAGGTTTTTTTAAGGCCCATCTTGACAGAGCCCTAGCTGGAATGATCTAGTTCGAGATGGTCCTGTTTTGAGCAGGGGGTTGGACTAGACGACCTCCTGAGGTCCCTTCCAACCCTAACTTTCTATAATTATATGACAGCCAGAGCCTGAGGAAAAACACAATTTTCATGTTCTGTAGCGAGAGCCATGAGACTCTCCTCAGAGCCAGACGCTTCCCAACCCCTCCATGCTCCAGATACAACTTCCTTCCCCCATGGGCCTGTATGCAGCCCTCATGTCTGTGTGCAAGGCAGGAGGGAAGCATTTTGAGGCAGCTGCAAGACGTGCACTGTCCCTCACAGCACCAGTGATGGGCCCCAAAGCTGGGAACATCCCTGTGCATGGACCTGTGGCTCACTTCTCCCAAGTCTTACATGGGAATTAGACACAGCCAGGCTTAGTCTCTGCAGGCAGTTATGCAACTGCAAAGGGAAAGAAGATAGACTGCAACCCAGCGTATGCCTGTGGGAGGGGCCAATGGCTCTACCCTTATCAGCCGGAGTCCCCTAGCCTTGGCCCCTGGCTGGGAAGGGGATCCCCTGTCCAGGTGCCAGACATGTGCAGGGAGGCTGGGCAGCAGGCACTCAAGCAGGGACACTGCTATGGAAAATCCCCACCACAGGCAGAATCCTCTTGGGAGCTCCAGACAACAAGGCTCAGCCTGTCAGGTGGCCTGGCCCTGCATACAGAGAGCAGTGGAGCAGGCTAGCCGGGCGTGCTGGGACAGCGTTTGTACTTGCTAGGGTACCCAGGCTCTTGCTGGGCTGCTGGAGCGCATAGTGCAGGCAGCACGCCCTGGATGCCCTTTGAGGCTCTGCAGAAGCCTGAAACCCCACCAAGCTCCAGGGCAGACCTCATTGGCAAGTGCAGCACTGAGCATTGTGCAGAGCTCAGCTCCAAGGAGAGGCTGTGCTCCCTGAGAAGGCAGTGCCATAGATGGGAGTCTGGCCTTGCCTGTGCTGCCCGAGCATGCTGGGAGCAGTCAGCATCTAGTGGCTCAGAGCCACTTGGAAACAAACCACTCAGGTTCCAGATCTCACCTGCCTCCCACATGGCCCATCGCTGAAGTGAGGAAGGGCCCTGGGAAAATGGCATATACTTGGTCCCCTCCACTGGCACTAGAGCCCCCAGTCCTCCCACACAGCTAGGTCCTGCCATCTGCCATGCGGGGTCCCCAGGCCAGCTTTTCATCCGAGCCATTTGAGCACTCACCACCAACAGCACCTGCCTTCGGCTGCTGACAAACATGCCCACGGCCCCCTGCAATTACCAAGCTGCTTTGGAAACCCAGGACTAGCCATGGCCCAGCAGCGAAAGGAGAAGCACTTGGCTGGCACCTTCCAGCAGCAGCTACGGGCTTGGGGCCAGAGTGGGTGCCTCTGGCAGGGCATGTGGGACAGGTGAAGAAATGACTGGTGGCAGCAAGCTCTCTCCCAGCCAGCCGGTCTCTGCCCCACATTCTCCAGTGATAGAGACACGCAGGAAAATTGCCTCTTAGTGCCCAGAGATGAGCCCAGGGCCTGCGGGCAGATCAGGGCCCCCGCACGTGCGCCCCGGGGTTGACCCGCGGCGCGGGGAGAGCAGGCGCTGCGCTCGCAGAGCCCCGATCCCGCAAGGGGTGCCGGCATGTGGCGGCCGCTGTCGGAGGTCCCTGCCCAAAGGAGCCCGGCGCGGACTGGGACCAGCAGCGGCCGCTGCCCCGGGGACTTCGCACCCCGCGGACTCCGCTGCGGCTGGGACGGGGATAAAAGCCGCCGGCCGCTCCAGGGCCCCTGGCTGGGGGGCCAGGCACCGCGCCGGCCCCGCTCCGCCGACTCACCGGCCTCCGGCGTGCTCCTGCCCTCCCCGCCGCTGCCGCATCGCCGCCCCGCCCCGCCCCGCCCCGCGCGCCGGCACCGGGCCGCGTCCCCGGGGAGCGCGGCGCGCAGACAGAGGCGGGCCGCGGGCTCCGGGCGCCGGCCCCGGTGCGGGACCCCCGGCGGGGCGCGCAGCCTCCCGTGCCCGGCCCGGCTCCTCCGCCCTGACCCCGCAGGCCGCTCCGGAGCTGGCGGCTCGTGGCGCCGGGCAGCCCCGCGGGCCCCGCAGGCCCCGCACGGTGGCAAAAGCAGCAGCGTCTCGTCGTCTAGATTGTTAATGACGATGTTGAACAAAACTGGCCGCAGGATCGACCCCTGGGGCGCTCCACTGAGACCAGCTGCCCCAGCGCCTGGGTCCGCCGCAGCTCCCGGGGAGCCACCCGCGCCAAGAAAGTCCATGCAGCTGGCCTGGCAGATCTCCGCCGGGGCCACCGAGCTGAGCTGAGGCTGGCAGCACGACCAGGCCCCACACCTGCCCTGCCCTGGGGTGCAGGAGGCCCCACTAGCACAAGGAGAGGGTGGCACGATCAGCAAGCCGTCCCACACAGCTGCATTAACCGCCTGCCCGCAGGGCCACCCTCTCCTTGATGAAGCCCTCCTTCCCTGCAACCCACATTTCCCAGAGATGATGCCCATGGGTAACCAGTCAGCTGGAGGGGCTGCAGGGCTGAGCTGTGGTTCATGGACAGGAAATCCCACTCACACCATCTCTCCCCCGCTGCCCAGCCTGCTTTCAGTCCTCATTCCACCAGTGCTGTGGGCAACAGCTACATCTTCTGGGCATAAGTACCTTGTCTGACCACAGTCTGGCAGAGGCTGCTGCAATGTGCTTCACACCAGGCCCAACCACTGGCAGCAGCACTGCCAGCCACTCCTGGAGTTGCACGCATTACAGACAGCATGGAGCAGCTCAGCCACCTTCCAGCCTGTCATCCAGGCGCGCGGCAGGCAGGTCATGGCACTGGGATGCTCCATTGCTACACCACTACTGACCACCAGAAGCCAGCCTGCCTGCGAGAGGAATCCAGTGCTCCCAGCCACAGGACTGTGCAGCAGCTGCCATGCCAGTACCAGAGTGCAATGCAAGTTTCTCATGGGCCTCCCAGGAGCACAAGATGCAGGGAGAGGGCTACCAGGCCAGAGAACCCCCAGCATCACCCCCTGCTCTGCCCTGGCTGTACAGGGAAGATGGCCAGCCACTGGGTGGCAAGGATCTCTGCCCCCCATCGGGGCCCCGGCTGCCAGTGACTGGCAAATGATGCCATCTGCTGGGGCGCTTCAGAAGTGCCAGACAGATGTGGCCACAACACCGGAAGAGCCCAGCCCACAAGCTCCCAGGATCTGGCTGGCTCCTGGCTGTCAGCAGCCGTATAGCAATGGAGCATCCTGCTGCCAGGACCTGCCTGCTGTGCAGCTGCAGGGAAATGGGCTGGTGGATGGTGTCCAAGCTGCTCCAGGCTGCCTGTAGTGCCTGCAGCTCCAGGAGCATCTGGCAGCGCTTCTTCTGTCAGTGGTTGGGCCTGGTGTGAGGCACTTTGCAGCAGCCTCTACCAGCCTGTGCCCCAGCTGAGCAAGATATTGGTAATGCCTAGAAGACAGTGCTGGGCTGGGCCAGGAAATGTGCCTCCCCTCAACCTCAGTTGGCCACTTGCACTGCCTAGGCAGTAGCAGCTGCCCTCTGCACTGCAGGCAGTATGTTACCTCTGTAGTGCCCTGGCGGACAAAGCCTGCCCTGCTGAGATTAGACTAGCCAAGCAACACTCAGATGGGTGGGGTAGGGATGACATGAGAGCAGATTGTACAGGGTCTGTGCCAAGATGGCCAAAAGCGGGCAAACTGAGAGACAGACTAGCTGCCTGAGCTGGCCAGGGATCCCGGTGAGTCAGTGGCAGAGGCTGGACTATAACCCTAGGCTCCAGGTCTGTCCTAATCACTGCTGCCTCCCAGCAGCAGTAGCAGGGTTTATGGGGCAGCCCTGGCTCCCTCTGCTCTCCTTCTGTGGGGCCACAGCATGCCAGGCCAGACAAGATCTCTTCAGAGAGTTTCCAAAGAACCCCCCAGCCCATGTACCCATGTAACACAACAAGCAGCAGCTCCTGGAGCAGGGAGCCCTAGAACAGACCCCTCTGTAATCCAAATCTAAATTTGAGGGCACAGCACAGTGCCTGGTGCCCATCCTGTGCTCCACAACAGAGCTGACAGATGCTGCTATGGCCAGGTAAGCCTCAGCCCCTGCTGTAGAGACCAACCAGCTACAGTTCTGCTGGACCAAGAGGGGCAGTAGGGAGCTCTCAGCAGAGGGGCTGTCAGGCAAATCCCTCTGTATGCAAGAACTCCTCAGGAGAGCATCCTAGCTTCTTCCAGTTGCCAGGACAGCCCTTCACGGACCTGAACTCTTAGAGAGCTGGGACCGGGCAACATAGATCCCTCCATAAATCCCTGTGCTGCACCCACGCTCACAGGGAGTACAGCTTCAAGAGGCTGCAGCATCAAGGACCTAGGCACCTCATTGTGCAGCAGCAGCTGCAGCTCCCAGAGGATCTTCTGGCCCCGGAGAGGCAGAGTCAAACCTGACAGCAGTCAGAAGTAGGATGGCACAGCCTGAACACTGGCACAACACCTCCTCCAGCAGATAGGAGAGCCTGCCTCACACATGCCTGCCAGTGCCTGCTCAAGGCACAAGCCTATCTCTGCTAGGTACTGGCGTTTGCTGGCTTCGCCCCAGCCATCATTGTCACCGGCAGCAAGCTGACCTACCATCAGGCCACCTGAGTGGCAGGAAAGCAGTGTCTATGGGAATACTAACAACCCCCTGGGAGGGCAGCCTCAGGGTAAGCTGGATGCAAGCAGGCTGCTATGTCCACAAACACTCACTACACTTCCAGTGTCATGACACTGCTGCCCCAGGCACCCCAAACACATGCTGTGCCCACATGCTTACCTGGGATAAAGCAGGCCCTGGAAAGGAGCTATGGCTTACATGGTAGCAGGGAGTGCAGCTTCCTGGAGTGTTGGTGCAGAAGGCGCGAAGAGCATTCCCCGAGCACACTCCCGAACCAACCGAGCTGGTTGTGCAGCACAAGATAAGAGGTCCTAAATCCACTCCAGCTTGACAGCGAGGATCAATTAGATTAGAAGAGGTCCAGCGTGGTGCTATTTCTGGTCACAGGGATGTGCAGAAAGACAGCCAGAGACTGTCCCCCATGCCCTGAGGGATCTTGCAGGGTCAGTGACTCACAGCCCCTCCGCTCTGGGGCAGAACCAGGCTTAGACATGTAAATGTTTAGTGCAGGTGCCTCCAAGCAGAATGAACTGACCCTCCACTGCAGCCAGGTCCCTGGTGCGACAGTCACGCAGCATGTGTGAGCATACGTATCCCCAGGAGACTGTAAATCATGGCCTTCCACAAGCAGCCCCACTCAAAGGAGCTTCAAAATGCCACAGGAGAGGGGGTGGTTATAGCCATGAGACACCACAATCACAAAGGCTGCTCCAGCTTCTGCTCTCTGGGGCATGGAGATGCACTAGCTTTTACCAGCAGTTTCCAGGCATCTCCACCAAGTTACAGCAGTCAGCTTCCAGGAACAGACACACAACTGTGCAACTCACCTGGCTAAGGCCCTTGCTGCTTCCAGGGCAGAGGAGGCAGGCAGAGAGGGAAAACTCTTTTTAAAACTCCCTGGTACCTCTGTGGGCCCCTGGCAGCAATGGGGCAGGCCTCTGCTCTATGGTATTCACAGAGAGTGGGCAACTTGGAGCCCAGCAATGGCCAACAGAGCCTTTCACTTACAGATCCCCACCAGTGCCTGAAGCTGCTTCTCAGTGGTGACACCTAATCTTCACACTTTGTTCCTTGGCTCCATCTGGTTGTCAGCACCTCTGGCACAGAAAGTTGGAGTCACTGGAAATGCTGCCCTGACCAGCACACTGGGCCTGGATAAATCTGAGGACAGGATGCGGCTGTGATGAACACCTGTTGTTCCCATGGATCTTGTGGCCTCAACAGATCTCACTGTCCTGATTCCCAGTGCCTGCGCAATGCCATCATGCTCAGAGTGCAGTAACCTTGCCCCAACCCATCAGGGAGGCTGCCCCAGGTGCCTTTAAGTAAGAAGTGTGCAGCAGGACATGGGCACTTTCAGCCCCTGGGCCATGCCACAGGCCCTTGCTCCCATCTGCCTTGCTCCTGGCAGGGAGGGGACGGCACTGGCAGAGCCCCTGAGAGCAGGTGCAGAACCCTGCAGGGACAGATTGCCTGGGGTACAATCCAAGGTGCTTTCTTCTGCAGCTCGTGTCAACTTGCAAGCTAATTCTTTACATGCAACTAAACAGGATGAGCAGGCTCAATGAGATTAACTGAATTATATCAGATTGGGAAAAATGCGAGCAGCTGTGGCTGGGAAGCTAAAGCCCAGCTAGGCTCCTTGTGGTCTGCTGGCTCCCTCTGGATCCACCTGGGCCACAGAGCAGTGACCACCCAGCACCAGCTTTGGTGTTCTCAGGTTATGAGAAGAGTCCAGAGCTGTGGGAGTTCCAAGCCTGCCCTGAAGCTGGGCATTGCTTCCTGCCAAGCCCAGGAAGGGAGGCCCAGGGCAGAGTACAGCCCAGTGTGCTCACTGTACTCTGCTCTGCTCTTCCCTGTGCTGCTTGGCTGAAGCTCGCAGGCTACACTGTGCATCCAGCCAGGGAGGAACGGAGACTTCCTGGCAGGCCTGGGAGCAGCATGAGCTCATTCTCTGACTCCTCTCTTCGTAGCACTGATGTCAGTGCCAGAGCAGCAGTAGCAGCCTCTTGTGCATGCCCTGCTTCCCGCACTGAAGGGAGCCTGGCTTTCACAATGAGCCCATTGTGCAGCACAGCCTGAAACTCAAAGCTCACTCCTATGCAGGTACTGGGCCGAGGGCAAGTTCCACCTGGAGGGTTCCTGCACCCCTTGGGTGCTCAGAGGACTTGGGAGTGGCTCTGTTTTCTGCCGATTCCCACACAGGCATGGGGGCTGCCACCTCTGTGCCACACTCACCAGCCCCTGGCTGCCCAGGAGCTGATGGAGTGGGAAACAGATGCCTGATCTATATAAAGTAGGTTAGAAACACACCTGACTTCCACTTCATCTACTCACCCAGAAATCCAAGAGGTGGGAAACTGCACCCTCAATCCACCAGTGAGAAGGACAGCACCCCTTTCCCTGTAAAAGCATGCCCCCTGCGTGCTGGGCCTGAGAGGTGTGTGCTGTACATAAAGGGATCATCATGCTCCCAGATATACGGGTGCCCTTCTGGGTGATGCTCCTGACCTGGGTGTACAAGGCTGGTGGCTCCCATCTGCCAAGGAGGGTGCAGCCCAGCCATTAGCACCAGCTGGTTAACCCAGGCCCACATCCCACTGCCCTGGAAACTGAACCCAGGCCGCTCCAGGGAGCGCACACAACTCAGAGCTTATAGGGGTCAGCGCATTGGAGTCCTGCAAGTTGCACCTCTTGATAACTGGGTAATATTACAGTATGGATGCTGCTCCTGCTATGGAAAGTGCTCTGCTTCCAAAATAAGGCATGTGAAGAGTAGCTCTGGCAGCCTGGATTGGCTGGTCAATGGGCCAGATCTGGGTGTTCAGCTAGATGACCAGCATGGGAGAACTGGCTGCCATCCTCCCAAAAGCTCCGCTGTCCTGCTTTACTGATACTTGGAAATACAGAGAAGCTGCTGTGCCCCCCTCTTGAAAGAGCCTCAGACAGACAGACGCAGTTCACACTTCACTGGAAACAGCTCTGCAGTCTACACAAACCATAAGAGGCCTTCCCTTCCTCATGTGCAAAAATAAATTAGCGAGATGGAAAGTTGGTATTTCTTATGTAAGAGCTGAATGCATAAGAGATGAACAGGGATCTGGGTTTTCCATTTGCTGCAGAAAAGCACAAAAAATCAGGACTTTCTTCTTTTATGGAGAAAAACATGGATTTTTTTCTTTTAAAGGAGAAAACAACAGATTTTCTTCTTTAAAAGGAGAAAAAATGTAGGAAACAGCAGGTTTCTACTTGCAGGCTGACACGTTCCAGCCTGCAAGGAGGCTGTTTGGGGCTGCGGGGAGCAGGAGAGGGCAGTCAGGCAAGGGGCACCACATGCATGCATGCACACACACACATGCACATGGTAGCCAAGCAGTGGTGAAGAACAGCTCCCACAGTTTCCTGCAGGTAAGTCTATGTGGGGGAAGGGGCATGCACATATGGGGCTGGGGGGGGGGGAGGAGCACACACCATGCAGGAAGAGGGCAAGGGGGCACGAGCCATGAGGCGGGGGGTGGGGGGGCATGTGCCCCCCCCAAGATTTCTGTGCCCACAGCAGGGCCAGGGCTGAAGTCAAGCCCGATCAGTTCTGAAGGGGCCACCTCCATGGCCCAGCAAGGGGACCTGGCGCTGGAAGCAGCACTATGCCACCACGGCTGCCAAGGTAAGGTGCCCCCTGCCCACCCAAGGGCACAACTCCACACCACTGCTGCTTCCATGCTTCACCACAGCAATGCAGCACTCCCTCCAGCGCTGGATCCCAGCCGCTGGGCCATGGAGCTCGTTCGGCCAGGCTCCAGTCCAGCACCCTGCTGCAGGTGCAGAGATCTCAAAGGGCACATGCCCCCCTACCTGTGCCTCCCACCTTCCCCACACATCTACTCCCTTCCTCATGTACACCCACTGAGGGTGGGGGTGTTGGGTTGAGAGTCAGAGGCACCAGCAGGGATGGGGGGCTGTGGGTTGGAAGTCAGAGGCACCAGCAGGGCAGGATAGCTGTGGGTTGGAAGCAAGGGGGGCACTGGCAAGGTGGGGGAGCTGCAGGTCAGGAGTGAGGGACAAATGTCATGGGCAGGGGAAAGGCACCAGCATATCAAGGCTTCTCAGTGCCACAAAGCAGCAGGGGAACAGCTGCAGCTGGATCTGTGGCCTGGTGAGTAAAGAGGGCAGAGGAATCTCTGATTTTCTCCAATAAAAACCCCCAATCAAATGCCAAAATGTATAGGTATTTAGAATTTATTTTATTATAGTGATTGAGGCACTGGTAGGCTCCCAAATTGCTTTAAATTTGTAAATGTATCAATAAAACATTGCGTTCAACTAATACCTATATATAGAGTAACATTTCATTTTAATTGCAGAAAAATGCAGATGGGGGGTAGGGGGGTGTTAATCAGAGAATTTGTGATTTTTAAACAGAGAAAACCAGGATCCCTGGAGATAAGCTGAGAATCCCGGCATCTCTCGCTGCAGGTACACAGGGGTAGCAGAGACTCATATGACATGAGACACAAATGAAACCATTGCACAAGCATTGCCACTCCTGCATCAGGGGCTGGCTGCAGGAGGAGTGCCCCCAGCTCACAACACAGCACAGAGAGCTAAAACCAGAACACCATGGGGTGGTATGCGCCACTGAGCTGGCGTATCACAACCCTGAGCCCTAGAACTGCTACCTCGGGGTATCACAACAGACCCTCCCCACAAGCCCTATGTGCTGTGCCTGGAGTCCCCTTGGCCTGGCCCTCCTCTTAAACATCTCTCTCCTGATGGCTCATCCCAGCCAGAATTCATTATCAGCATGTAACAGAGTGAGAGTGGCCAAACCTGGGGAAACCACTGCACGAAATGTCTCCAAGCTCCCCCTCTAGCTCTAGGTTTGAAATGGTCCCATTTTCCACTTCTCTGAGTTTTGTTTGTGATGTTGTAGCCGAGATTTTTGTCCAAGTATTTTCCGAAACAGTTACTGACATTCTCCATTTATCAATAAATGCATGGCTTTCAGTAAATGCAGCGTTTGAACTACTGCATAGAACAGGCTGCAAAAAGCGTCACCATCTGCCCTGAAATGGTTTGCTCCAGCAAAGAGCCTTTCCATAAAAACCACGTAACAGACCAACCAGTCCCTCCATGCCCTTGTCTTCCCTGCATGCATGTTGTACACACATGCATATGCATTCCTCCCCCCACCCACCCAGCTCTGCAGTCTAATACAGTGCCTCTCACCTTCAGGCTTCAGAACAGCTCAGAAAAGTCAAAGACGTGGAAAACATCCAGGCCGGGTCACAGCAATGACAAAACAGTTGTCTTCATGGCCATCCCTGATTACTAACTCCCATCCAGCTTGCAGTTGTAGGCACGTCAGACAGCAAATGCAAAAGGTATGCTTCCCTTTCCTAGTGGTGCTGGTGCCCAACACCAGAGTGCTCCTCAAGCCACACAGTTCAATGCAGTTTGTCTCTCACAGTCCCAGGGACCCATGAGAGGAGACACTGAGTCCAACTATTGCTCAAAGCTCAAACTAGGCCAGACCCACCCCACTGCCATCCACCTTAGATCCAGCCATGTGGTAGGAGGGTGACCATCCATCCCTAACTGGGCAGAACAGTCCCAAAACGGGAACATCAAATCCTGGTCCCGGGGTGCATAATTCTGGGACAGCATTTGTCCCAGATTCGCAGCGTCATGCGGGGATCCAGGTTTTCCATTCATTGAGAAAAAAGCATGGGAAATGGCAGGTTTCCCCCTGCAGGCTGGCAGAGTTCCAGCTTGCAAGGGGCTGGGGAGACCAGGATGCAAGGGGAACGTGCATGTGTGCGCACAAGAATACACCCCTGGCTGGGGTCAGGAATATGCCCGGGTCAGGAATACATCCCTGGCAGGGGTAGACAGCAGCTCCCCCAGCTGCCTGCGGGTAAGTCTATGAGCAGGACAACAGATTGAGGCCCTCGCGGTGAGGGAGGGAGGGGGCAGGGTTGGGGGCTGGAGCTGCTGCCCAGCTGAGGCAGCGCATGGGGCCTAGGGCAGGAAAGTGTGGCAGCAGGGCCTGGCCAGGGAGCGGGATGGAGCTATAGGTGGCTTGTCCAAGGGGTGGGGAAGAGCACCTCTGCTGCTGGGCACACTCCCAGGGAGGGAGGCATTGGGGGGGGGGCATGTGCCCCCTAGATTTGTGCACAGAGCAGGTGAGGATTTGGGCTTGGGGCTCCCTGCCATGCTATCTTGCCCCTGGGGCTGGCCGTGTCACCATGGTGAGGCACTCCCTGCCCGCCCAGCAGCAGCAGAGTTGTGCCCCTCACTGCTTCTGGGCTGGCAGGGGGCACCTCAGCATAATAGTGCGGCCAGGGCAAGGCAGGATAGCAAGGCGGGGAGCCCCAAGCCTGCAGCGGGCAGCCCACATCCGCCCCTGCCCCCCATGGGCTCTGCTCCGCTCTGCTCTGGCCATGCCACAGGGGGAGGTGGGGAGTGGAGGCAGGAAGTGGACATGTGTCCCACCTTCCAGTCTGTAAAAGGCAGTCACCCTACCACATGGCCCCCTCCCTCTCCCCTGCTCCCACACACTGTTAAGGCCAGTCATGTGTCAGCATCAGGCATTGCTGGGGAACTTGGGTCCCTGTACGCCAGGGATGGGCAAAATGTGGCCTGAGGGCTGGATGCAGCCCATCAGGCCATTCTATCCGGTCCGCGAGGCCTCTAAAAAATTTAGAAAATTAATATTTATCGGTCCCTAGCTGTCTGTCATGCGGTCCTCAATGGCTTGCCAAAACTCACTAAGTGGTCCTCCACTCAAAATAATTTTGCCTGCCCCTGCTGTATGGCCTTGCATCTACATTGTCAGTGGTCCTGGCACTGTGCTCAGCCTGCACTCGCTGGGATCCTGCCACTCCCCTTATTGCTCTAGTAAAGGCAAAAGCAGCAGGAGGCCAGCTGGCCCCAGAATGGAGGCTCCCTGTGCCTCAGCTCCATGCAGAGGAAGAGTCCTTCTTGCAAGGAACATTTGAAGCCCAATAACCAACTTTAAACAACTGGCTTGGTAGCAGCTGGCACCTGTGGCAGCCTGGAAATGCGACTCTACCAACAACCAGAAAAACCTTATGCGAGACCCACTGCAGCAGGAGGAAGGGGAGAGAAAGCCCTCATGCTCCTTTATCCCTCTTGCATGGTGATCTCCTTTATCCCTGCGATGCATGATGTCTCACCAGGCTCCCCATCGCACTGGCTGCATCCATGGACAGCTACTTCCCTCAACACTACCACCAAGAATGCTCAAGCTCAGTTAATATCCACTGAAAGCTCTGGCAGCCCCAAAACTCTGTGCAGAAACCTCTGCCCAACAAGATAACCCAGAAGGTTTGGCCTTGCCAACTCCAAAGGTAGGCCTAGTTACAGAAAGTCCTAGAGCTAAGAACATTGTCTCCCTCCTCAATGAAACTCCTTACACCCAGCAAACACTCCCCCTACCCCCTCCAAAAGTGCCATACCCTGAGCCCCTTCTCCCAAGCAAAGAAGTTGCAACCTTACCCTGACCGCTCTCCTTCTGTCAATGCAATCTGGGCTTTGGCAATGCAGAACCTTTTCCTCTGTTGCCGTCCGTTCATCTGGAGAAGAAGGAAGGTGAAGTTAGCCATGCAGAGCTAGGCTGCAGAGGCAATCATCAGGCACAGCCAGGCAAGGCTTCTGATTATTTCCTGGAAGGCCGCACTCCCTTTCAGGTGACAGCACTCCCTCCCAGGTCTGCAACTCAGGAGCCAGCCAAGTCCAATACTCACAAGTGCCCTTTGGATAGCATCAGCTTTGGGGCACAACACCATTAAACCAGAGCTGGCACCCATGCACAGGAAATCTGTACCACAGAGTGTGCCAAAAACCCTGCTCCTGCTGCTCTGCTCCCTGCACCAGCAGTGCTGACCTACAGGTGTCCTCTCTGCACAGAAGAGCAGAGCTGGAGCAGCTGGCTGGGGCCTTGGATTGCACACAGTATGAAAGCTGTTTCAGAGTTGGGACCCGTCTCCTGCCTGCTTAGCCCCTGGGGCTGGAGTTGTCAGTCATATGCCTGTAGGAACTCAGCAAGGAGCTGCCCAGTCTGACCAGTGCAAGAGCCCCTTCCCTCCCCCCGGCCCTGGGGAAGCTGTGAGCATAGTGGTGGGGCTCCGAGGGCACAGGACTGTATCACTCACTCTATTTGGTGTCTTGGGTCCTAAGTCAGTAAAAGCCCTTAGCAAAGAAAGGGAAGCAAGGCTGTCTGGAGAGGGATATGCCCTCTCCTGCCTAGAGATGGCCACCCCTTTGCCACAGGCATGTGCCCAGGAACCCTCAGTGATGGGGCCAGCCCAGTACAGACCCCATTCGACCCACTAGCAGCAAGCTGATGATTAGCATTACTGTACAGCCATATTACTGCATAACTGTGGCATCCTGTGGAGACATGCAGTCAGGCACCCTCACCTGGCACTATCACTGCCATGTCAGAGGCCATGCTGGCCCTGTCCTACAAATGGAAGCAGTCAGGCAAAGGAGGATTTGCCCAGTCCTTTCAGCCCCTGAAGTGGTTCTGGCTCAGCTCAGCAATGGTGGCAGGGAGATCTCCAAGAGGCTGAGTGCGAGACTTATTCCCCCTTTGCAGTTACCTTGAGAGGGGCATTGCATCCAGAAAGAACAATCTCACTGCAGGCCACGAAAGTCCTACCCTGCTCTGCAGTCACCCACCAGGTCTCAGTGAAAGGTTGCCTCTGCATTGCACATGGGTGCACCTGTTTTTGGTAGCACTAAGTACCACAAGGGCCAGTGCCACACACGGTCTGGGACTTACACAAAGGAAGGGCAACAAGGCACTGGCAAACACTGGAGCCCAGAGCAGGCTTTTAGCAGCTGTGCTGGCAAGTGCTGGAACAAAACTCCTATGGCTCAGTGCTGGAGCACAACCTCGTGTAGGAAACCTCTGACCTCACTACCAACTGCTCTGGGAGACTACAACTGGCTGAAGTGTTAAGGCTCCGATTATGCAGTGCAGAGATACCATAAACACAAAGTGTTTAAAAGGCCATTACCCTTAGCACTGACAAGTAGCTCAGAGCTATGGTTCCAGCCAACTGCAGCCCCTGGCTTCCTGGGAGAGCCAGCTCATGGCTGCTTGTCTTCACCCATCACTCTCAAAGGCGACCAACAGGCCTTTTCAGAAGCCTTACAGACAGACTCTCTTCCAGTGAGAACAGAAAGGCCTGATCCAACAGCTGTGTCCCAGCTCGGTTCAAAACCTACTTGCCACTTCTATCCACCCTCTCTCTTCCCTCATAGCACAGGAGGGGTCCTTGCATGGAGGAATCAGTAGCATGATAGAAGGCAGCATGGCAGCGCTGGTAGCACTGGTTCAGGGTGCCCCAGAACTAAAACAAGTGAAGGCACAGGGGAGGTTTCCAAAGGCTGCTAGTACCAAGAGCAGGTCAGAGCCCTCAGTTTTCAGGGGATCCAAACTGTGGATTTCACAACCAGCCCCCGCCCCACCACCACCACCGGTCAATCTGGACCCCCTCCCAGCTGCAGCGTCCCCATGGTGCCACCGCACAGCAGTCACATGATGGCTGCTGCTAATAGCAGGTGACTACTGACAGATCTGTATCAAAATACAGAGTGTTTTCTTGGGATCAAAGCCCCCAACAGAGTGGCCACCTGTAAGAGGTGCTACTAGCACTGGCTCAGCACTGCTCCCACCATCCTGAGATGCTCTCTTACCTACCCAGACTGTTGTATAGCATCCTGAAAGCAGTGAAAGGAGATGACCAGAGAGCCAACATCAATGCCATTGTATCCTACCTTACAGCCTCAGCTTCTGTAAGCTGCACAGTAGAGCTGTGTCACTTGGATTATGTGTGATCAGTCTCCTGGCTAATAAATACAGACACCCTGGGCAACTGCAGCACTTGGGTGGTTTCAGGCACGGAAGGTTGCTTCTGGATCTGCTGCAGGGATGTGCAGGCACAGGCTCCAGCTCAGGTTACTATCCAGAGGTTGAGCAATGAAGTCAGGCTCAAAGAACATCCCATAAGTACCAAACCCACAAGGTACAAGCACAGGGTACAGCCCAGCTATTTTATCACATCTTATTTAGTTTGATCTTGTGCTAGAAGCAGATACGTATGCCCTGGGAGTCCATTCAGAGAGCACAGCTGGACAATGCACACATTGTCATGTCTTGTCATGGTAGGCAACAGGACATGACAAAAATACAGCAGTCTACCTCTCACATGACCGGCCCCCACAAGTGTTCAAGGCTGTCAGAGGCTGCCCCCCTCAAGAAGCTCCCCAGGTACCCAGGGCTCACTCAGCAGGATGGGGAAGCAGATACACCTGCATGGCACTGCAGTCCAGACACCACATCTTGTCCCATCCTGCCACCCTGCAGTCTTTCTGTTCAGAGACTTTGCAGGGATTATTTTAGCAGTATCTTCTTTCCTTTGTGTGGTTTCTCAACGCTGCATTACTACTAATGAGCCTACTGTGACTGAGCCAGCTGGTCCTGCCCCAAGCCCTGTGCAGAAGGGGAGACCTGAGCTGCTCTGCTCCCAGCCCCCAGAAAGAGCCCAACACTCACCCATCAGTGATGGAAGCCAGAGCAGAGGAGCAGCAGGAATGTTTCCAAGGCGAGCACCCGTCAGGAACGAGAAGCGCAGCAGGGAGATACAGACACAACCGCACACTGAAGAAGTGTGTATATCAAAGACTGCCTGGGAACACAATCACGCAGAAGCAAGAGCTGAAGCTCAGCTACAGCTCCCTGCAAGAATCCAGGGAGGGGGCAGCAAAAGGAGCTATGATCTCAACAGACAAACCATGCTGCCGCAACCTTGCTAAGAGGCATCTGCAGCTAAGCATGCCAGATGCACAGTGCCCTCCTGGCCAAGGTGACATCTTGGCTCTGTGGGTACTGAGAATTTCTGTCTCAGCCAGGTGCCCTGGACCCTGCTCAGGGGAGCCATGGAAAGCTGGTGCCTCTGCCCCAGGACTGCTCTGCTCATCCAGGCTGTGGATTCCTGCCCTGGGGCAAGCAAATGCACGGCTGAGCTGCAGGGTGGCCTGTGTTAGCTGTCAGGACCAACTCCTGGTCTCTGTGGCCATTAATCAATGCAGAAAAGCCAAGCCCTGTGGCTTGCTGTAGTGACCCTAAGCCCCAGGAATCAGGCTGGAGGGAATTTAAGGAGCTGTCCCTACCTCAGTGGCTGGGCTTAGCAGAGAAAGTCTCCATGAATGTAGCAGGGTCGCTCTAGTCCTGCTGGCAAGCATTGCAGCTGCCCGCACAGCCTCAGTGCCGACGCAGACAGAACTACCCCACTCCTCCAGGATCCCACCACCAGTCACACAGCAGCTTCCAAGACTGCACAATGCTTAGCCCCCAGCTCTCAGGGCTCCAAGCCCACAAAGAGGTTGTCAAAAGCTCGAGAACCGAGTTCTGCTTGGGGGAACCCACCGCCCCGACAATGCTGAAAGGAAAGGGTTTGAAATCCATTTTGGTTTCAGCAAACTGTTTGCACCGAAGAAGAGCAAGGAAATTCTGCACAAGTTAAACCAGCTTGTTTCCACCCTTTCCAAACCAAATGTGGCCCTTAGAGCCTCATGCTTACAAATGTCTTCCCATTTTACTAAACATGCTGTGAAATGATCTAAGCCAGGCAGAGCAGCCCTGCCAGGGCCCACACAGCCTTCAAGCCAGGCTCAAAGGGACTGGTTTTAGATTGGTCCAGATGACCAATCTGGACCTCTAGCACATGTGAGCAGGGCACCTGGGTGCAGGGGCACAATGGAGATGACAAGTAGGAACCCCAGGAGCCTTGAGAAAGCAGCTCTGAGGAGGTGCCCCCTGAGACCAGTCCCTTTGAGACTGGCCTGAAAGCTGTGTGGGCCCTGGCAGGGCTGCTCTGCCTCTAGCATACTCCCAGGGCCTTGCCCAAGACCACCTTGAGGTAATAATAATGTGCATTGCCGGAGCAGCAGCCCTCAGCTCCTCATGGGGTAAGTGCAGCTGTAAGTGGGATGACCCACCTGCAGGCTGAGGCTCAGGCATCAGACTCCACTTTGAAGAGGGCTCATCAGAACAGAGGGGAGGGAGCACATCCCCCACACATCTCTGCATGGACCCAATCCAACTTGCTGAGCCTCTCACATACATACGAACAAAGGCACTACCATGAAACATGAACACCAAAACAGGAGCAGCAGGATGTGATGAAAGACATGACAGATGGAAGGGATTGCACCAAGGAGGGGAAGGAAGGGGCTGTCTAGGATCTCTGCACTCTGGATGGTTATGCATGGTCCCAGAGGGCACCTCCTCAGAGCTGCTTTCTCAAGGCTCGTGGGGCTCCTACTTGTCATCATCTCCATTGTGCCCCTGCACCCGGGTGCCCAGTGTAGGTGATTGCAGGGTCTGCACCCAGACAGGCTGCTCCCCAGAGTGGTTCTGAGTATAATTCAAGCTGTCCTGCTGCCGCCCATCAGCCTGCAGAGGCGACAGCCAGGCATCTTAGGAATGTGCGGGGTTGGCAGGCTGGGAAGGGCCTGGGGTTCATGGGTTAATGCAATGATTGCAGTCCACAGTTTCCCTCAGAAAGGCTTTGTTCCCATCAGGGCATCCCAGTCAGGGTTGGTCCAATGCCAGTATGACTGCCCCATGATGATAACCCTGAGAGCTGAGAATTTGGGGCCCCAGGGAGTCTTCTCATGCCTGCGGCAAGCCCAAGGGGTGCGGAAACACTCCGTGTGTCAGGAAAGAGCATGGGTAGGACCCTGGGAGAGGTAACCCCAGCATCCACAGGCAAAACCACCAGCATGCAGGCAGCCTCAAGCTGCACATGTGCTGGGGCCCAGCCCACAACACCTGGCCACCATCCAACTCTCCTGTCCTGCCCCAAGCAGTAACTTAGTATGCAGCTATAGCTCAGCATGCCTGAGATGCAGACAGCTGAGCACTGACCACAGCTGTTTTCCAGCAATTTTGCAATGAAAGGCCCAGAGGAGCTGGGTGAAGCCATCTCAGACTGGAAGCTCTGCCTGGTGGCTCCATCCCTGCACAGAGTTGGAAGCCCCAGGCTAAAAAGTCTAGGAGGTAGGATACTTGCTGGTGGTAATGCCACACAGACTTGAACAATTAGGCTTTGCTCAGTTGATAGAACTGATTTGGCTGATTTGACTCGAGACATTAAGTTTCAAACAAATGAGTCAGAACAGGGCTGCTCTTTGTGCAGGTGGCAGTGTGTGTGGCTGCCATGCTTAGGAAATGTGGCCTGAGTTTCTATTTAACATCTCGCTCCCAAGCCTGCAGCCAAGGCCTAGGCTGTTCCTGCCAACCTGACCACAAGCTTCCGTCCAACTTGATCGTATATCAAATAATTTACCTTTGATCCTAGGCTCTAACTCGCATCTGGAGCACCAGCTTCCACCTCCACCTGCTAGTCTCAAACCCAGAGAGGGGCGTAGGGAGATGTTATCATTAGGCCATTCCCTCAGGGCCTCCTTGTTTACACAATAGGAGAAGAACCCAGTTACAAAGGCAGGAGGCAGGCTAAGCAAGGAAGGATGTGGCCAGGCAGACAGGATCCAGCAGAAGGCAAAAGCAGGTGCTGACAGAACCAAGGAAAAAAATAGCAAGTAGGAGAAGGCCAGGCAGAGCAACAATACAGAGCACATGCAAAGGGAGTAGAGCATAAGAGGACAGGGTGAGGCATGGAGAGCTCCCCCAGCATGTCTTTGTAGGCTGAGGGTGTCAACACCTCCTGTCACAGGTACAGCAGCATGACCTAGTCGAGGCGGAGCTCTCATTCCTTCATCCCCATGTGTCTTTTGATATGGGGGGAACACCTAGACCCACCCAGCCCCTGCCCCAAGCAGCCGAGTCTACGTCCGGAGCAGGCACAGAGACAGTAAAGCACGGGGCTCTGCAGGGTATGGTGTGTGGGACATGGGGAATCAGGGCAAGCAGCATGAAGAGGAGCCTCAGTGCCAGTGGCAACACACAGGGAGCCAAGCCCAACAGCCTGAGTGAGGGAATGCTGTGCTGGGCAGAGACCAGCCTGCTACATAGCCTCTTGCTGCCTTCTCACTGCAGGCAGCCATGCTTGTAGGGGGCTTTCCAACCCTTGCAAAGACAGCTGGTTGTAAGGGAGAGCACCAGTGTCCAAGTCAGGGGATCTGCAGTGCAGCGACTGGCCCAGGGAGCGAGTGGTGGAGGAGGAAGGTGGATCTAGCTCTCTGGAATCCCAGCCCCTCTCCCAGACTGCAAGGACCTGGAGCACCATGTTGGGAAGTGCCCTGCAGTCTATGCAGGGCACTAAACTCTTGAGACTGGGGCTTCTGACTCTGTGCAGGGATGGAGCCACCAGCCAGAGCTCCCAGTCAGAGATGGCTTCACCCAGCTCCTCTGGGACTTTGTGCTGTAGAGGAAAGGCACTGTGTTAACACAAGGCAGGAACATAGGAAACCTCAGTCCTGAGCCTGACCTGAATGCAGCCACTGAAGCGACAGGCACAACAGGAACAGGGAATCTCCACATGGCAGAGCTGCCTGGGCCAGAAGGATGCTTAGGCAAATGAGGAATCTAGTTCCTTAAGACACTTAGCTCATGCCCAGGCCACAGTCTCCATCATTGCCTCCTCTTCCCCAACCCCACTTTCCTCCCTGGGTCTGGCATCAGGAGCTGTGTGTTACTTAGCTAAAAGCAAATGACCAGCACCATGCAGAAACCCAGGAGACAAGTGGGCAGGAAGTCCATGAGGAGGGGCAAATTCTCTTCCCCAGCACAATGACACAAGAGAGGGAGCCTCACTGTGCTCCAGTGAGCCAAGGGACCTACCCCCACAAGCTGCCTGCTCCAACTGCTTTCTGTGGGCACTAGGTTGGGCAACCCTGAACATGACAAGACAGGGCTGCTTGTAAATCGGTCCTGCTCCTCCAAGAGCCAATCTCCCCTCCACGACCACCACCACCACCACTACATACTGACAGGTGTCAGGCAGATTCTCCTTTGCACAGGTAATACCTACAGGACTGCACAGGGCTAGGAGGGTCAAAGCCCAGCCAATGTGATCACAAGCAACCTTGCAAACCAAGAGGGATCTGCAGAAACACCTGCTCTTCTGCACTCCAGGAGCCCCCAACAACCCACTTCCTGGTAACACACGCTGAAGTTTGTGGCACGAAATCCAGGGGCTTCTAAAACAACAGGGCATCACTGGAGACAGCAGGGAGACTGTGAATTTCCAAAGTGTCAGCAATGCCCACAAGGTGATCACCCTAGGAAGTGGGCTGTGACCCATGCTACAGAGGAAGGCCATTCCTCCTTTCCTCCCCCCGCCCCAAGATGTGATGAGCAGCTAAATCCCAAGGACACTAGCAGGCCCCTCAGAAGTGCTGGGGCCCATGGGCTCTGCCTCAGCACTGCTCTTGCCAAGGAGCCATACCACCTGTACAGACTATGGGACTTGCTGGTGCTGGGCTAACCCCACAGCACCCAGGAACAGTGGCAGTGCTCTGTGGCCTGTAGATGAGGCAGGAATGACAGGAGTTGTCCCCTCTGTTCCCCTGGTTGGGTAGCATGTGCACTGGTCAGAATGGCTCTTTGCACTGGCCAGACTGGGAAAGCCAGGATGAGGGCAAGACTGCTTGTGGAAAAGCTGCCTTTGTCCTTTCAAAACCACCAAAAAGACTAGCCAAACACAGCATTTCTGGCACTCTGTGCAAGGCCAAGACAAATATAAGGCTGTAGTTTCCACTCTAAGGCTTCATCCTCCCTGCCCCAGCAGCTCCCAGGCTGAAACAAAATGACTCATCATCACTCACTCCCTGACCCCAGACTAGCCAGTGCAACATGACAGTTCACTCCCGAACACACCGCCACAAGAGAATGGGTGCAGATTAGCAACTCTGCAGCAGAGCATGCCCTTGCTGGCCAAGTTTCGCTGGGAAGAGAGAAATAGGCAAGGGTGAGCAGGCAGAGACCACACAGGCCTGGGTCAGGCCATTTCATTCAAGGCATCTCATAGCCAAGGCCAGTCATCTCAAGCAGCTGCCTATACATCCTGCTATGGAAGGCAAAGCCAGAATGAAGAATCCACCTCAGCCAGGAAATGGACAGAGCTGTGACTCAACAGCACTGAGACCAACACGAAGCTGATCTCCTGGGAAAGGACAGTTTCCCAGCTTGAAAGTGGTATCTGATGAGGGCTGAGCCATGTCACTGAAAGGAAACATGTACCCCAGCCTCTGCACAGAAATCCTTCCCATCCATCCTCATGGAGTCCTACAGGCGGCTAGCCACCTGCCCAGATTCCCAAGGCTTCAGCTGCTGCTCACAGGCTGAATCCTGTGGGAGAGGCAAGGGACAGCCTTGGCTAAGAGCAGGATTCACTGACAAGTGCCTCCTTTATTCAGACTGATGAAGACTCTTAGACCATCAACACTTCTTAAAGGCTCATTGCAGCTCACCAATGCCTAAGGCCTTGCTGGACTTCTCCCATGAGTCAGACAATTCTGGATACTGTCGTTTATTTGCACCAAATCCTGAACACAGCAAGCAGTCTCCAAGGCTGCCTTTCCAGCCAGACCTGTGACCACAAGCAGCTCTGAGTCCTGGCTTATTCCTAGAGCCATGCTCACCACTGCTTCTCTGGCTCTCTGCTTGCTCTTGCCACCTGTCTCTGGCACAGGCAAGGGTACATACATGCAAACCAAATGATGCTCCCGCTCCTGCATCTGCTGACTAGTGCCAGAGAAACACACCACTTGGCTGCTTACTGCTTGGTACTCACCATGCTGGCCTGTACCTTGCTTCAGCTCTCGCCACAAAAAGGACCTGCCAGCCTCCTGGCAATCAGGCAAGACTTGGCTGACTTGGCCTCAAGGTGACCCTGGAGTTTCTGCTATGATTTAATTGCTCCTTCATTTAATCTCAATGAAACATGCTTATTCCTTCCAGTGACTGGCTGGCAGCCCCTCCACCTCCCATCACATTAATATTTTGGGGTATTTGTGGTGCTTAGAAGAGATGGACATCCTAGGAACTAGTAACAAAACATATTTAGCCACACACAGTGTTCTCTTGGACTGCCTGAATTCAGTCCCCCAAAGCCTCAGGCCCCTCAGCAGAATCAGTGGAGACCAGAGTCCAGCTAAGGCAACAGGGAGAAGTTCCCAGCCCCAGCAATTCAGTGCTCCTTGCTCTTGGCCAAAAAAAATCTCATATCTCCTCTAACACCTGAGTGCTGCTCAAGACTCCAAGTAGAACTGTCATTGGGCTGGTATAGGACTGAGCCACCAAGGGCAGTGAGGAGACAGGGGGATGGATTTCCATTTTTAGGACACTGGTACACACTGGAGAGAACTGACTCTTCCCAGGCCACCGAGAGAGCCTGAGACACAGGCCATAGTCCTTGTCAAGTGAGGGAGCAATGCCATGAAAACTAGGAGCTTCCATCTCAGGAACGAGCACCACATGCTGCAGCAAATGCTCCTTTGTAAGAAGTGGTGTTGTAGTGGTGGGCCAAAATGCCCCACTCACAGCCTGCAGTCACCCGTCAGGGTCTGCCATGATGGGCCAGAGCCCAGATGTCTCCCAGAACTGGGCTGGTTTCTGCCTCCATGCAGCATCCATGAGCCACCACTTCTGTGTTTCCAGAGGTGGTTTCTCATCTTTCTTTTCCTATTTCTAACACCCAATTCAGCAGCTCTGCATCATCCATTGGGTCAGCTGTCAGCAGGCTGCCTCTCGCCCCGGCTTATCTGTACATCATATGCTTCTTGGGGCTGGACATGGGTCTGCCTTCACCATATCAAATGCCAAGGGCCTGCAGGATATTCGCTAGGTATTCATGTGCACTAGGACAGCAGCTCAATGGCACAGTTAGCAATACCACTGCTCAGCAGGAGGAGACCATGAGACACTGAGGGCATTCAGGTGTATGAAGCACATGCTTGGCATGCTTGGGGCCTTAGTCCTTTTTTTTTTTGGCCTCAAAAGCACAAATTTGTCTTTTGCTTTCGAGTCCAGACCAGCAGGCCGCGATTCCAAAGCTGAGGAGCTTCCTTGTATCTACAAACATGTCCACACCATTTGATTTTGAGGGCCAGAGCAGGAACTACTTGAGCTTTGTCTTCTGGAAGGGAATAATCTGACCCCTGGTCCCTTTCCTCAACCTGCATGTGCCTTTGCAGAAACTTCTTCCCACTGGGATCCCCACAGACTGACAGGGAGGAACGCACAAACACAGAGCAGTTAACGCTCCTCCTGCTGGGAGAATAAACCCTCCTTCCATAGATGACTGGTAGGAGAGGACAGGGGGCACATGCCCCCACTTATAGGGTTACTGCTGCTGCCACCGCCTGCTGCAAGTTCCACCCCAGACTCAGGAGAAACCGGTTGCTCGTGCCTCCTGCAGAATCCAGACAAGATGTGCCAGCTCCCAGCAGCAGACAGGCACAGCAATGTGCTGGTCAGGCTAGAGGTAATCAGCTTATTCTCTGGGCCAACAGAAACTGGCAGCATTAAGCCTTGCAGAAACCAGAGGAGCATTTCGCCTCCTTGCTGCGGAGATGTGGCCAACCAGGCCATAGCAGGTACTAGTGTGTACCTGCAGCTGGACAACAGGCCATTTTCTGCCACACATTCTTTGGTGACAGCCAGTTGAGAGGGTGGGCTGAAGCCTCCAGTCTCTCAGTTGCAGCAGCATAGGGCTTAGAGGAAGGCTGTCCTGGGGAGACCTTGCAGCAGACAGCTGGAGGCCAAAGGGCTGTATGCTGGTATGTGGAGGAGAGGCTACACCAAGCTGAGCTGAGCTTGAGCACATCGGAGACCAGATTGCAAGGAGTAACCTGAAGCATATTCCCTTCTCCCCTGTATCAACAGCTCAATTAGAGTTTGTGCAAGCTGACCCCAGCAGCCACCACAACCCCCACCAGAACCCCCAGGCCTACGATATCAGCCCTCTTCGGCCCCCTAAGACTGCACATGCTCAAGCCAGGTTAGTCTCTGTCCCTTGTAGCTCCTCCACATGATGGGCTGCTTCAAAGCTGCCCCTCACCCCTCCCCAGGTCAGATGCCAGGGTGGCTCCATCTGTACTCCCCTGCCACAGCGGAATGCACTGCCATGCAGCCACAGCCCCTGGAAGCAACCAGGGACATGCATACCACAAGAGCGGGGACAGGATCCCATGGGTAGCACAAGGGCCAGGAGAGGAGAGGCCCACAGCTCTGGGGAACAGGCTCCAGCTAGTGATAAGCCCCAGGGTGAGCAGGGCTAGATTCATGACTTTATCGGATAGGGATGGGAGTAATGTGCCTGCTGTGAAGCTTTGCTGCCCACATGCTGAAACCAGTCCCTGGAGAACACAATAACCACTCTGTCCGAGGCTGCATTGCCATGGTGTCTGGTGGCTTAGTAACAGCAGCCCCATTGGCTGGCCTGCTGGAATTATCATTGCAGTTGACCTATTATGAATAATAATGGGCACAAATCAGAAATTCTTTCATGCAGGCAAGAGGAAGTTTTTTTAAACATACTGAAAACACAGACAGAGAAGGGACAGGCAGCCCTTGGCCAAACCTGGGACGCCAGGCCTGCATTAGCACAGCTCTGCCCTGCAGGTAGGGGAAAAGGGATGGAGCCCTGCTGGCCTCATCCTGGCAATCAGTTATGGCCTGGCCTCAGGGGGACCCAGGACTTTGTTGCAATGGGGATGTGCATTTTCATAAAGCCCAAACCCAATCTGAGGATCAGATGCAGGCTGGGACAGGAGCTTCATCCCAAATCCCACCCAAAAGCCAGGTCTTCCTTTAGTTCTGTGCTAAGAGCAAAGTCCAAAAGTGCAGAGCAGAAAACCTCTAGACTCTAGAGAAAACATATGCTCCCCTCCTGCTACCATACCTGGTTGGTTCAGGGTCTATCGGAAAGCCCCTGATTCCAGACTTGGTGGGAGAGTTCTCAGTCTTCACCCCAGAGCAAGGCAGACCTGCACAGCTCAGACCATGACACAGCTCATACCTGCACAGCTCATTGCCCACACCCTGTGGGCTGAGGTGAATGTCAGATGCTAAGCCAGGTAGACAGACTGCCCACCCTTAGCATCAGCCCTTTGAACACCCAAGTGCTGCCAGCTAAGACATGCTCCTGCTATGCAGGTGACACAGGGCAGCAAAGTGGTGGCAGGGCACCAAGTCCTGCCCCTCACACTGCCCAGACAGGAAGGCGCATTCATCACTATCTTTACCCACCTCACAAAGCTCCCCCAGAATTCGGTGCCTATCTGGACTGAAACTAAACATTCAGACAGCAGGCAGCAAGCGCTATGGGCAAGGGAGGCCCCAGCAATTGATCTTCGATTAACAGAAACCAGGTGCTGGGAGCTGTCATATAGCTCTCCCAGGAGGTACGGATATTTCTCCTAGCACTAGAGGCAAGTGACTCCAAGCTCCATCCCAGCACTCATCTGTAACCTGCCCTTACCCTCCCCACATGGGAGCAAGCCTAGAGCTGCAGAGAGCTAACAGCAGGTTGGCAAGCCAGACCTGCATTCTCACACCTGCCGAGTGCAATGTAGGTCATCCATCTAGGGCTGGGGCAGACCCCCCACAACATGTCTATGAAGGAAAAGTTGGTTGCTTCTTTGCCAGCTGGCTCTCAGCAGCAGAAACAGCATGTGCATGCTAGTTGGGCAACCTCAGCCATTGCCCACGGAGCAACCTTCCCATCCCCACAGCAAAGCCAACCTACCCCCAAGGTCCTCAATAATATCCAAGGTGGAGCTCCAGGAGAAGCGTTCCACTGCCCCATATTCCAGCTCTGTCAGAGATGTCGGGAGAGCTTCCAGCTCATATGCGCCCCGCTTCTTCCAGTACAGAAACATGTTCAAGAGGCTCAGGTCTCTTCCTTGTTTGCCTAACAACCAGAAGAGGGTTATGGATCTTTGCTGCTTGAAAAGGTGCCCGCAGCATGTTTCCACAGCAATACCATCTGTGGGACTAGCAGAAGAAGACTGGAACTTAGCTGCAAAAGAGCAGGTCCCAGTTTCTGGACAAGCACTGCATTCATCCTGAGGCGCGGGAGTCCTGGAGTGGTGGAGGGTGCTGCTCGAGCCTGGGCGATGCTCAAAGGGGCAGACAAAGGGGCTTTCTTCAGACTCCTACAGACATTGCACACATTTCACTTTCCACCATCTCAGACAGAAAATCAGCTGAGGGGACAGGACGCATATGTGATTATTCTGGCCACTGAGAAGAATAGGGCAGTTCAGCCGTTCTACCCGCACAATAACCTCCCAAAAGAAGAATGTCTCCCCATCCCCTTCCTGGGGAAAAGGTGCAGGAGTAGGAAGTTCACAGTGCAAACCCAGCGTTAACTGCAACAGCCAGCATGAAGTATGGATAGTACCTGTTTTGACACCCATTTTGCTACCATTAAGAAAAGTTACTGACCATTTCCAGTCCTAGAGAAAGAGGGGTCAGTGTCAGGTGGGTGGACTGCAGGCTGCAGCTGTGTGAAAGACAGGAGAGACCATGCTGGAGAAGGAAAGAGTCCTAGCCATGCTGTTCTCCAGATGGGAGAAGAGAGCTCAGTCCCTGAACAGTGAATAAGGAGCTCCAGCCATCACTCCCCATCTGGCTCATCTAGGAAACACCAACTATCCCCACCCCAGAGACCAGCCCTATCCTGAGCCAAGGATTAGCACTTGGGAATGCTGCAATTAGGGCATCTTGTGCAGAGTGCCTGGGCCAATCTTGGTGCAACCACACCAGCATGGGGATTGATACCAGCTCACCCCAGCATTTGCCCAGTTCTCTGAACAGGGATTAGAGCTGTCACTAGCAGTACCTGAACCAATGAGTCTGGGAACATCTATACTGTGGTGACTGCCACTGATGTGGCCACATCCTGTGTGTGGTGTCAGGCAGGGCCTGGGAACAAACTGGGACAGCTCACAGCCAGCAGTCTGGGGCCTAACATCAGTCCTACAACCACGAATCTACATGATCCTCAGGAAGCTCATAGTACCATGGCAACTCAGCCCCATTTGGTAAAGGGTACCCAACACCCACCTTGCAGCAGGGCCCAAAGAAGCCAATGGATTGCAGAGTGAAGAACTAGATTTTCCCTTGCTAATGGTGCTCAGGATGGCCCATACTTGAAATTTTCCTGGCATGGTTCTGTCAGGAGTCCCATAGAAAATCAACCCCCTGACAGACATAATAATACTGGTAGCAGCCCAGTGTGGATGCATTTATACCAGCGAGAGTTCTTGCCCTGCAACAGTCACCCCACGGGAACTGGGGCATGCACTTCCAGCGAACGAGCTCTTGTTGCCATGAGCCGAGTCTCCACCAGGAGAATTCTGAGATGGCTCAACCCAAGTGATTCGCAACCAAAGTGATGTGGCACCCCAGGGTGCAGCCAGATCTTTTGAAGGGTGCTGTGAGGTATGAGGAGATAAGCAAGATGTTAGGAGGCAAGTAGATAAACTAGGCAGATATGTACAGGCTCAGGCTTGTCCCGTCTGAACAATTCCCCATGCTCACTGCCAGGTTCCTCTGCAAGGAAGTAACCACAGTAATATTTACATTTGTTCTTGAAATTGGTACCACTCAATTCACAAAAGTTCTGGGGGGCACCTCAAGCCCAGTGAGGGGTGCCTCGAGCCCAGAAAAGGTTGAGAACGACTGCTCTTCCCAGACCTCCCAGCTAAGAGATTATGGAGTCACATGCAGGACATCAGTACCCATCTAATCCTGGATTAGAGCAACGTTTCTATACTGGAAGAAGCAGGGTGCATGTGAGCTGGAAGGTCTCCTGACATCTCTGACAGAGCTGGAATATGGGGCAGTGGAACGCTTCTCCTGGAGCTCCACCTGGGATATTATTGAGGATCTTAGGGGTAGGTTGGCTTTGCTGTGGGGATGGGAAGGTTGCTCCATGGGCAATGGCTGAGGTTGCCCAACTAGCAAAACAGGAGCAATTTTCATCACGAAAGGAATGAGTCAATGATGATGAGGCATCTTCAAACAGAATTGATTCCAACCTTTGTCCCATTAAATAATACCTGCTGGGATTAATATACAAGCTAATTCCAACATGGGGGGGGGGGGGAAAGTGGGGGACCTTTCCAGGGAAGACTTGGAACAGGTTGGAGAGAGGACCTGGGGACTGCCGCAGGTGCCAGGCACTGTAGGGGGAAACCTCTTGCCTCACACAAGGTGCTGCAGAGAGATGGAGAGCAGGTACGTGGGAAGATCAGCTGAAGCAAGCACTGGAGAGTGAAGAAGGCCACCTGGTTCAAGGGAATAGGAAGGCAGCCAGAACAAGTGGCTTGGTCCCCTTTCTCTGAGCATCCAGTAAAGAGACTCAGGCAGCACTACTGAATACATGCCAGAGCCAGAGGCAGCTGTGGGAAAGGGAGTGGGAGCAGCAAGAGAGGCAGCTAAAATACAGCTCACTGGAACTGACAAGCCAGGCTGCTGCCTGAAGCAATTGCAAGCAGTGTCCTAAATCCTCAAATCACAGGGATCACAAATGAAAATCTGACAATGCTGAAGTCACAACTGCCCATGGCACTGGTAGGATTCATGACAGCATGAAGCCGTACCGAGATAAATACCCTGTGGCGGACTTGACAAACCAGGGTGTTTCACCTTGGTGCTCAAGCCACGGTGTCGGGAACACTGCATTGGTTAGCAAGTGTCTGCCAGCATGGAGACCCTGGCAACACAATGGTTAAACTACACGCTCCAGGCACCAGCAAACATCACTAAGGCTCCCAATTTCCACTCTCTGTTCAGACACCTGGTTGCGATTCAAGTTTTAAGACTGCGGTAGAGTCCTGTTCCAGCTCTCCCTGGCTCACACAATGGAATTTCCCCCTTCAGTCTGAGCAATTGGAAAGGGTTTGCGCAGGGTCTAAAACCCGGCTAGGTGCAAAGCTAGCTCTGTGGGCCAGGCCCTCTCCACAGATTTTCTTGACAAGCCATTTCAGAAGCAGCCTGCAGAAAGCTTCTAGGGAGTTTGGTGATGGAACAGGGTTGGGGATAACAGCACAATTCACAGTCCTCTGCAGCCCCAAGAAACCCTAACCACCCCGCAGACAGATCCTGCCCATGATGGGGCTGGACTGTTTCATTCTTGCTGTGACTCCACAAGCAAGAGTTCAAGCCCCACTCTGGATTCCTGCCAAAGGCTGACCCAGATGCAAATAGGCACCTGGTTACTCAGTCTGTAGGACCAAAGGCACCAGGAAGCAATGCCAGTTACATCCCTCCCTTGCATACTGAAACCGCCTGGTCCCTCTGGGTTACCAGCTTCAGGATGCCTGTTGGCTTGGCTGAGCACTTTAGCCTGCCCTTTCAGATAAACCATTTGCTGGCCACAGCACCCCAGAGCAATTCAGGATATACCCACAGCAGCTGCACTGCAAATGTGCATCTCTGCCTGGCAGACAAGATTCTTTGGGTGAATCTGATATCTTTTATTAGATCAACTTAAATATAGTTGGAAAACAATTATTAAGCAAGCTTTCGGGTTCAAAACCCCTTCATCAGGCTAAGGAAGTTTCTGCAGTTGGTATGTGCTCTGGTTCCCAGAGACGAGCCTACGAACTCCACTTCAACCACCTCCTGGATATTAAAAATCATGGACTAAATATAGACATTGGATTTATGACGCATTATAACCTGCCTGACATCCGACTCCCAGGTCTCTCCACTATTCATCCCCCTTCTCTCCCCCGCAGCCCGTCTCTCACCCACTGACTCCTCAATTTGCATTTTCACTGACTACCTGTCTTGTATGCATACCCGACCAGCCCCTGGCTTCTTTACTTTTCATTCCATTCAGGAAGAGCACACACCAACTGCAGAAACTTCCTTAGCCTGATGAAGGGTTTTTGAACCTGAAAGCTTGCTTAATAATTGTTTTCCAACTATTTAAGTTGGTCTAATAAAAGATATCCGATTCACCCAAAGAACTTTGTCTGCCTGTGTCCTTAGACCAACACAGCTACAACCTACCCCTGTCATCTCTCCCTAGTTATGCAAGACTCATTGACACTTTCTTTTCAATTGTTCAGAATCAGATGATGTGGGAGACCGCAAAGCACTATGAGGAAGTATTGTTCTGGGGCAGAGGATGCAGATGGAGACAGGTTTGCAGCTTGCTCATTCTGCTGCTTCTCTCCTGCCTGGAGTCAGCCTGTGACCAGGAGGCACAACTGAATGAGCCAGTCTCACAAGGGTAGGAAAGCACTAAGGAGACTCAGACCCAGGCCATAAGCAACCACATTTCGGCTGTGGGAGGCATTCAGGCTTCCAGTAGCCACCTCCTACTTGACCAGAATTTATACCAGCCTATTATTTAATAAGGGGTTGTAGTGAAGTCCACCCAATGGCAGCCAAACCTGCTAGGTTTGGAATAGCCACCAGCCATAGGAAATTCTGAGGGCAACAAGAAGGGACTGACCAACCAAGGTCTGACTGCTTCCTGGCCCATGTGCTTTTGGGGCAAGTGGCGGTCAGGCAAGTGCAAATGCAGCGTGAATGCTCCAGGCACAGAGCGCTGGGTGCCACTGTGAGAATGTGAGTACGGAGAGAACAGTTGGTTTATGAATCACAGGTTGCCACATGTGTCTGGAGTGGGGCTGTGTGGCAGCTGCCAGCTTGTTTATGTGCAATAGTCAACTGGAGAACTCAAGAGCTTAAAAGCACAAATGTCTACAGCTTGAGATAGGCAAACTCTTCTCCTCCCGCAGGCTGGGGGGACAGAAGGGAGCTTGCAGGGTGCCAAGGGATGGAACCCTCCTTTACTACACTTCTCCCATGGCTCCACCCTGCTCTCCTCTTTCCCCCTTCTCACCAGCTTCTCTGTCCCCTCAACAAGGAAGACCACAGACAGAAGGACTGGCTGCAGTGAGAACAACTGCATAGTCAGGAAACTCAGGCCCTCACCACAGAAACCCGCAATCACCATGGAGCAGCTGCTCACAGCTCTTCCACTAAGTGATCAGATCTGCAGCACAGCCCTTCACAACCTCCTTGGATCCCCCAGAGTCCCAAATATGCTCTTCCCCAGGGAACACAATGCAAGAGTCTGTCAGCCATTCACCACAGTACCCAAGTCCTGCAAGCATGGGCTGGGGCTAAAGAGACACACCTAACCCAGGACATAAAGAACCCAGCCCCTGGGTCATTCCCTTTGAAGGGCTGCAGGACAAGCACAAAGGTTGATCAGACAAAGGTCTACCCAGCCAACAAGGCACCAAATGTGGCTGTGTGCACTCAAGACGATTATGCATATATATGCAAATCAGGCACAAGCCTCCAGCTTCTGGCAAGCTACCAGCTTGGCAGACTCCATGCCAATGTCTGGGTCTTTCCTCTGAGGGTCATCAGTGTGAAAGGCAAGCAAAAGAAAAATGTTTCTGGGAAAAAAAAGGAGGCCAACTTTCCCGAGGGCCTTTGAGCTCTAGCTATGTGCTCTCGTGACATTGGCACAGAGCCCTCTGCTCCCAGCCCAGCACACAAGGAGCTCAAGTGCTCAGGGCTTCTGCAGCACTTCCTGCCAAGGTGACATCTCGACCCCCTCTGTTTTTCCCATTGGGTGGCCAACACTGGGGCCTGGCCTCTGTGCCAGTGCAAGATGCTCACTTTGCATCCAGGGTTGGCACCGAGGACCATAACACTGCTCTGAGCCAGGGGCAGGTTTCATTTACCTCCAGCGAGGGGGAGGGGGTTCTGACAAAGAAACCAAAAGAACAGGACAAGGCAGTGGCAGGACCTGCTCACCGTTTTTGACTTCACCTCTACACACCATCTCCCTAACTTGCAGTGCTTTGCTGTGCTAGATTGTGAACCATACGCACTTAGCATCACCAGGCCAGGCCCCAACAGCCTGATCACAGACTAGTAACAGTTTAATGCAAGAACCAACATGTTGGTGAGGAGAAAGGACACACAGAAAGGTCAGACTCAAAGAGGAAATCATTTCCTTTCCCAAGTTTCTCAGCTCTGCCTGTCAGATCCTTGCAGCCAAGGGCTCCTTCAGAATGCGCTGTCACAGATGCAGACAACCAGTCACTGCCCTGTAAAAGGGTGGCATGGAATACCAGACACCCAGTGAGTGCCAAACACTGTCAGGTAAACTACTCTGACACAGTAGCCCTGTCCCTACCCGAGGGCTTCTCTGCCACTCTTTGCACTTTTGCCTGTGACCTCTCCCATCTCCGTTGGCTATGACCTTCAGTTCTCATTCCTCAGGGTGCCCCCAGTTCAGAGGCAAGCCCACACGCTCTGGCAGTTTTAACACAGTGACCCAAGGTCCTGCTGAGATAAAGGCAGAGAGCACGGCAGAGAATGAGTCAGGTTCCAAGGGAGGTGGGCAGAAAGCAGAGGAGGAAGAAGATGCCCCAGACAGGCTAGGCTCTGGGCTTTATGTGGGGAATGGCCCCTTGGGAAGATGCTGTTCCAACCAGCCCCACAGTTTGCCATTGCTCTTTGCCTGCCTCTTCCTCCCATTTGCAGTCCCTACCTTACACTTCCCGCAATATATCTGTTGCATTTCCACCACGCTGCAGCCTGGCTGTTTTGGAGCATTCTTTTATAACCACTTTCATATCCCCTCCCTGGGAAGCTACGCTGCTGCACAGCCACTCCATGGAGAGTGCACTTTGTTTCTAGTTTGTTGCCCCAGACTTATTGTGGTAGGCTTGTCTACATCAAACCACATTTTCCATACTCTGACTCTGCCACGGAGAAGATCCAAAGCCTCCGTGCCTGCATTCTTCTGTGCAGATTACACAAGCTTTTCTTTCAGCTTCATATTCTCTGCTCATTGGTTATTCAGGCCAGTCCTCCCGGCATTGTCTGGAGTTTCTTTGATACAAATTCAATCTTGCCTCAGATTGACAGACAACACCAGCACTCTAAGGCAAGCCCAGGCCTAGAAGGACAGAACCAAACCTGTACTGATTAGCATAAGACCCTATGCACAGGAAAAAGAAACACCCTGCATGACGGTGCGTGTGCGTGCATGCGTGTGTTGGGGGGCTGGGGCATATCCACTGCAGATAGGTGACCAGCATCCAGCTTTTCTTCTGCCTTGAATGCTGTCTGAGAAACTGAGTCCTCCAGGAGCAGAAGTGAAGCATTCACACCTGGATCTCTGTCTTTACAATGGATATAACAACATAAGAAAGCCAGCATGGACTGCTGTTTGGTACGGGAGCAGGGGTGAATGGGCCTGTTTCCCCCTCCCTGTACACCAGACCAGCCACGACAGTCAGCCCGCTAGACTCACAGCCAGTAAAACAAGTGACAGGAGAACACAGCTGCATTTTAAAGAGAACCAACCACAATCCAGCGTCTCAAAAGGCTGGAAGTGCCAACTGGGGGCGAACCATGAAACTACAGATGGAGTGAGTTTAGTAGAGAAAACATGAACAGAGAGTGGAGACCCAAATGGCCGTGCCCCACTGGAAGGTGGGTGCAGAACACTTCTGCCTGACCTTATCCATGCTGAGGGATCATCAACAGGAGGGGTGAACACTCCTAGTCATGGCCAAGCGTGGAAGAATCCATAAGCACCTGTGGTCTTGCCAACCAAGTCAGGCTGCTCCTCTCCAGAAAGAGCTCCCAATGCACAACTCAAACCTTGCCGTGCACAACTCTGCAGTGGAGCTGGAAGAAATCTAGCGGCCGGAGCATCCCACTGCACTTGCTCAGCCCAGGTCCGTCAGGACCAAAGCTGCAGGGTGCAAGAGGGAGAAAGCAGCATGAGTCACCATATTTTCGCAGGACAAGATAACAGAAAAAAATATAAGATGCACTTGTGTAACAGCCACAAACCAGGAGTACCTGGTCTGGCCCTGGCCCACTCATCAGCAAGTGAGCTGCCTGCCCCATGCTCTGCACATTCACAATGGACTCAGCAAATTAGCTGATGCCAGCTGCACCTAGCAGTCAGTTCCTGCACAATGGAAGGCCTTTCCCAACTGTTCCTCCTCAAACCAAACAGTACGAGTCAGAAGACACCCAAGAACTTCATCAGCCATCGTATCAGTGAGAAGAGAATTACTTTGCTTCTGGGCCTGAGCGGGCTCTTGCCTATAACAACAGCGATTCCCTACAGTAGCTTTTTTCTGGGCAAACCTTGCTTCTCAGTCTTAGATTATCCTTAAAACAAACAAACAAACAAACCAAAAAACAAAAACAAAAAATCTGCTTGTTGCCTTGGGCAAGATCTGTTTACATATAATGCAAGCCCCATAGGACTGCCCAGTGCAGCTCAGCCCCTTTCTGCACTCTAAAGGTAGCTTCAATCCCTTTTCTATTTAACTGTCATAGGTCATCAGGCACTAGTCCACATCAGAGACAGCTTCCCTCTGAGCCCACAGAGATGAATGCCTGCCACAAAAGGCTGCTCATCACCTCAAACCTCTTTTAACTGCTTCAGGACAGCCTCAGGCAAAAATCTATTCTTAGTTCAGGACAAAGAAATTGCAGAGAAGGACACAGGAGCTCCAAGCCACAGCTTGCTCTGCCTCCTACCTTCTTCCACTACTGCTACACACCTAGTTCTGCCTGACCCTATCCAAACAGAAGTAACCAGTCTGGTGCTCTGACCAGGGCACTAGCGGTTGGGATGCCAGTGTTCTCACTGCAGCCATGGGACAGAAGACACAGATCAAGTCTCTCTTCTCTGGAACATACTGAGTAGTGAAGGGGAAACAGATTAAGAGCTTTAAGATCCATGTTTTTATAGGTTTCATAAATTCAATAGACATTAGGGCTGGAAGGGACCTTGAAGATCATCACGTTCAGCCCCCTGCCCCTGGGACAGGAAGTCAGCTAGGGTCAAAGGATCTCATCAAAATAAGCATCCAAATGTTTCTTGAAAGAGTTCAGAGTAGGTGCCTGCACCACTTCTGGAGGCAGTCTATTCCAGGCCTTGTGGGCTCCATCCCTTGAGCCTTTGGTCCTACTTCCATCTGGGTTGCTGCACTTACTGTCTTGGGGCCCTCTGACTCCCCTGGATCCTGGCCTTTGGTGGCTGCTTGCTGCCCGTAGCCTTTCATTTTCTACCTCCACGGTCTGTAACTGGGATCATAACCTCTCGTGCTCTATCGTTCCGGCCTCCAACTCCTTTTCAAGGGACAGGTTTCAGTCGTAAAGCGCCTCATAATTGGCCACGTACACTTTTACCTTTTCGATCTCCTGCGTGATCACCCTTCCCTTTCTTCAGCCAGAGCCTGATTTTCATGCAGTGTGTCCCGCAGTTTTTGAATTAGTTTTTCTGCACGTGTACACTTCTGCTGCCATTTCTCCACCTCATGCTGCAACCCCTCCATTCGATCCTCCTGGCTGTGAACTTCTCTCTGTAGGACCTCTATTAGGTTTCTTGATACCCCCAACTTTTGCAGCACCTCCTTTTGTTTCCCTGCCTGGGTTGTACCGGCTTCCTGGGACATTGCTGTCCATGCTTTCATCTCTCTCTGCATCTTCTCTTCCCTCTCCCAGCTCTTCTGGGTTTCCTTCGTGATGAGCTTTCTAGTGCATGACTTCTCTCTGCTTCCGCCGCCACCAAGCACTTGATTTCTTTGAGCCTCCTTCCCTTCTTCCTGCCTGTACCCGCTGTTCTAACCCAGCAGCCTTGGCCTTCAGCTTGCTCTTTCTGGAGTTGGGCCACCTCTAGCTCCCACTCCAGCTGTTCAATTCTTTCCACCAATTCATCTATCTGTAGTGCCCAGGCAAAATGCTCCTGCTTCAGGCTCTCTATATCCTCTACCTTCTCCATCTTGGTCTCCTGCCTTCACTGGTATGATCCTAAGACTTCCCGCAGTACCGTCTCAGGGTGATATCTTACTACTTTGCCCCCTTCTAGGTTTGTTTTGCTGCTGACTTCCTACAGCTTTCACTCTGTCCTAGTTTTAGCCCTAAGGTTCATCGCCCTAATTAGGGACGTGGATTCCTTCCCCGTGCATGGCCTTGCTTTCCCGGTCAACGCACAACTGTAACAGGAGGGCGGTCAGGGTCACTGTGCTCCCCCCTGCCGCCTCGTGTATTGTGTCAAGCTACCGATTAGCACCCTCCAATTCTCGCCCGCCACAACTTTCATCTTATATATTTTATAGGGAGGTTGCCCTTCATCTGCTTGTCCATGGTTCTCCTGCTATCTCTAGATTTTCTCTGGTATTGAGTATTCTGTATACTCCCGCGTTATGGGCTATGCGTGGCTCCTACCACCCCTATACCACGCACCAAGCCTCACAGATGTGCCTGATGTTGTTAAGTCTCTCTCTCACCGCGCCCTCTCTGGCGCTCGGGGTCTCTGCAGTCCCATCTCTCTCTCTGCGCCCACCCTCCTGGCCTTTGCAGTAATGCTGCCCTCTCTCAGGGCTCACCACACCTGCACTGGGGCTTCTCAGCAATGCCCTCTTCTCTGGGGTTTCTCAAATGCCCCTCTCTGGGGCTGGGGTCTGTGCACCCCAAATGCTATGCCCCTGCTGGCACTGGGATTCCCACATTGCTGTGGGTCCCCTATGAGACCTCCTCCAACCCCCGATAGCCTCACCCACCCACCAGTAACAAAACAGTAACACAAACACAAGTCCCTTTGGCTACAACACAAACAAAAGCCACCCGGCTATAATCATGCTCAAGCCTACCGGGGATCCTTTCTCTCTCGGCAGTATCAGATGCTGCTTCTTCATCAATCCTCTCCTCTCTTACATGGCAGGGAGCTCCTTCTTCCTTGGATGCTGGTAGAGAACTGCCTCCTGCCTGTGATTTATATAGGAGCCAGGCCCTGTCCCTTCCTTTAGCTGGCTAGGCAGGTGGGGATCATTAGTTCCCTCCAGCTAGCTCAGCAACCAGCACCTGAGGAGTTATCCCAGCTCTCTCAGTAGCAGGCACCTTAGTGCCCTGCTACATCCAGCCTTAAAAGGTCACAGAGGAGTTTATGATCATTGATCCTTGTTATCCCTTGGGACCCTTCGGTGAACAGACATTCCCTCAGATCCTGATGCACACCCCTTATGTACTTATAGGCAGCTACAAGATCACCCCAAGCCTGCGTTTTTCCAGGCTGAAGAGTCCCATGGCTCTCAGCCTCTCATCATAAGGCCTATTCTCTTGCCCTCTGATCATGCACATGGGTCTCCTCTGGACTCTCTCAAGCTTCTTGGCATCCTTCTTGAATTGTGGAGCCCAGAATTAGATGCAGTACTCCAGCTGCGACCTCACCAAGGCTGAGTAAAGCAGGAGGATGACATCCTGAGATTTAGTTGAGAAGCATCTATGGATGCAAGCCAGAGTTTTGTTTGCTTTACCAGCTGTGACATCACATTGGTGGCTCATGTTCATCTTGTGGTCAGTCATGACCCCCAAGTCTCTTTCAGCCATGGTGCTACCGAGTGTAGCGCTGCCGAGCCTATAAGAGTGCTGCGGGTTCCTTGTGCTGTCAGGA
Source organism: Caiman crocodilus (assembly GCA_030014935.1). Classification (NCBI taxonomy): domain Eukaryota; kingdom Metazoa; phylum Chordata; order Crocodylia; family Alligatoridae; genus Caiman; species Caiman crocodilus. Next base: position 1,620,305 of record JAGPOW010002149.1, on the reverse strand, counting down.
TCACTCCCTCGAGGAGCAACCACTCCTCTTGGACTCCTCTTCCCATTGAGTCACAATCCCTTAGGGCCTTAACAATGAGCCTCCTGAGCTTGCTGGTTATGCAGTAGTTGCCTAGTGGGCTTGCATTGGCCGTTATCCACACTTCCTCCGGTGGGCTTAGTGTCCAGTCGAGCAGGTCAGCCAGTCTGACAGTCCCAGTCCAGGACATCATTTACTTTGCCAGACACTCGCAGGCACTGCCTGAGGCCTGCCCATTTACTCCAGACATTTTACCCTACAGGCCATTCCCTGGTACTCTGACACTGGCTGCTCTGACCACCACAATGAAAAGGAAAGGAGGTCCTTTGAGACATTGGGACCCTCTCACACCCCCACCCCCCCGAGTCCAATATTTTTCATGCTGGTTCCCACTTTGGCTTGGGCCTCCACCATCCTGGCTCCCATGAAGCACATCTGTCTCTGCCTGGTGCCACTGGCAGTTGTCAGGCAATAAGTTCTGCTGGCTCCCACCCTTTCCATGAGGACTTTTTCAGACGCATTTTGTGAAAAACCCTTCTGATCACTGCTGTAGAGAGAGTTCCTGCAGCAGCCAAGAGCATCAGACTGCAGCCTGAAATCCACTTGAGCAGCCATTTGGCTTTATGACACCCCAGCAAGAATGGAAACTCTGACAGAGCCAGTGATTGATATGGAACAACACACAGGATGTCTATTAGAAGACGTACAAAAAACTAGCATTCTTGGTTCTAAAATGATACTTTTTATTAGACCAACTGGGAAATTGAAAGAAAACTGTCCTTTTTCTGCAAGCTTTTGGGATCAAAGTCCTTTCATCAGGCTCTGGTAAAAGTATAGATGGTATAAGATGGTAAAAAGTCCCCATATGTATGAAATAAACTTAATTTTTGCAGAGAGGGAACTGAAGATGGAAGGCTGTTCCTCTGGGTCCATGAGAGTGTCTTTGTGAGCTGTGCTGAGTAGCTCTTTGATGTCTAGATCTGGTAAAATTCCTTCCTTGGAGGTGGTCAGATGACTGGCAGGGAGGCAAAAAACTTCCTTGTTATTCTGCAATGAAGTTTTAAAATCCAAAATTGGCTAAAATTTGGCTTCTCCCATGTTTCAGGGGTGTACGTGGTAGCCATGTTGGTCTGAGACAAGAAGACATACAAAAAACTAGAACTCTTGGTTCCAAAATTATACCTTTTATTACATACTCTGGATGGCTATTACATACTTTGGGAGCCTACCTGTCGTGAAATGCAAAGCAGATGGGCCCTGGATAGGAACACAACTCCGGGGCTGGACCTCGGCACCAGCACCAGCCACTGCTCCTCTAATGCTGTCAGCCTTCACTGAGGCCCATTTCCACTTTGCTCTGTTCAGTACTATCGGAGACTTTGGCTGGCCATCAAGGTCAGGTAGCACAAAGAAGAGTTACAAGCATGCCCTGAAAGCCAGTCACAGCAAGATGGGTGTCAAGATGCTTTCTGAAGATCATCAGGGTGGATCACTGTATGACCTCTGGGGGGAACCTATTCCAAACCCTCATTACTCGACTTGTAAAGAAGTTTTCCCTTACATCTAAACTGAAGCGATCCTTGATCAGCTTGTGCCCATTATTTCTTGTCCTCCTCTGGGAGGCCTTGGTGAACAAATGCTCCCCCAGGCCTTTGAAATACTTGTAGGCTGCTACCAAGTCCCCTCTGAGTCTTCTATTCTCCAGGCTGAACAGTCCCAAATCTTTCAGCTTTTCCTTGTATGACCTGGTCTCTAAGCTTCTAATCATGTACCTGGCCCTCCTTTGGACTCTCTCGAGCTTCTCCACATCCTTTCTGAAGTGCGGTGTCCAGAACTGAATGCTGCACTCCAACTGCAGTCCCACCAAGGCCGAGTAGAGCAGGAAGATGACATCCTTAGCCTTACTAGAGGCACCTTGATAGATGCATCCCAGTGGTTGATTAGCTCTGCCAATTATGGCATCACATCAGTGGCTCAAGTTCATTTTATTATCTATCACGACACCCAGGTCTCTTTCAGATATGGTGCTAGCAAGCGTAGCACTGCTGAGCCTGTAAGTGTGCTGTGGATTATTTCTCCCCAGATGGAGTACTTTACATTTCTCCATATTAAATGACAGCAAGTTGAGGTCCACCCACCTTGTGAGCCTGTCTAGGTTGGCCTGTATTACCAGCCTGTCTTTGCGCATGACCATGCTCCCCTGTAGTTGGTCAGTTAACTTTGCTAGTTTGCTTTTAATACTCAAATACAAATAGTCGATGAACATGTTGAAAATCACTGGTCCAAATACTGAACCCTGAGGGCCACTGGTGCCATAACGACTCAGCTCTGTCCCACCTTCCAAAGCCCCCAGCTCTCACACGCCAGTAAAAGCTCTGGCTGTGGGTTTGGTCTCTGCCTCCACTTTAACTGAAGCTGGTTCCAACAGCCCAACAGAGACTCAGCACTTGCTAATATGTGGCCTAGGTAGCCCCTTCCCTGCTGTAATGTTCAAGGACTTGATTACTGATATAGCATTGCCCAGCTAATGTAACCTTCCTCCCACTCCCCCAGCCTCCCAGCACTTCCCGTGCTGCAACAGGCATACCTGGTGACAGGAAGGCCAAGATGTCCCTTCAAATGGAAACCGTCTGATGCGAATTAACCACCTTGCAAGGGAGCAGTGTTTGCATTGAGGTTCTTTTGGCTGTGGACGCTGCGCACACTGCAGCGGTGCAGAGCTCCACACAAAGGGAAAGTGTTCTCAAGGTGTGGAAAACCTGCTGTGTTGCTCTACATGTCCCACTCCTCTCACACAGCCCTGTCTCGCTCAGCAGTTTTGTCCTGTGTGCTGACTTTGTTGGTGGAAGTAAGTTTCTGCTGCTCTGAAAGAAAAACCTGGGTTCTGCTCTTTCCTGGGCATCAGCAGCAATGCTTGGGAGAACCTAGCAAAGGCCGCAGCATTGTGCTGAATGCATCAAGAGCAGGGTTCGGCCTACAGAGCCAGCATGATAGACAAAACTCACTTCCCCCCTCTTTGGTTTGGCCCCAGCTGAGATTGCCACAGCAATGCCAGATGTGCTGCAGTGAAACACAGCATTAGCACTGGCCAATGACAGAGAGAGAAAAGTGCAAATCTTTAGCAGACAAAGCACAAGTGCTATGGTGGCTCCAACAGGTTAGAGCAAGCATTTGCTAGAAAGTTGGGAGAGCAAGACAGAGAGGGCTCTGCCTACAGGCCAGGCTGCAGGCAGAGGTGCCTGCCTCCAATGTCTGGGTTGTCAGAAAAGTGTCTTCCATTATTAGCAAAAAAAGCTGAACTTACTCTCTTTGTGATGCCAGGAGGTGCAGAAAGCAGTCAAAAACGGCTCTCTTGTGGAGACTCCAGCTCCAGGGGATGGTTTGAAGCCTGACACATGAGGATGTCGGTGACCTGACTCACTCACGCAGATTCAGCCTCTGGGAGTGTTTAGAAGAAAGCAGAGGCTCCCAGATGGCTGGTCTTGGCAATTTCTTCTTCGGCTTGTCAGTGTGGAGAGAAAGTGCCAGCAGACAGCCTCAGCTCTAGGCCTGGTTTACCAAAGAGAATGAAGAATGGACCAGATGGAGGCAAGCGCGCCATGCAAGAGCAAACGGTGTCTGGAAATGCAGACACACTCACACCTACCATGCCATGCCAGGGCCACTGGCAGCCCAGGGGCTGGAAGAATTTCCAGAGAGCTTCTCAGCAGGCAGAAACTGATACTTCTTCACTGAAGTCACTTGGGATTTAGCTTGTCAGTTGCCTGCCAGAGATTGTAGGAGGGCTACAGAGCAGCCCTCACTGAATAGGAATACAAGAAAG
>JAGPOW010002149.1:1605675-1616029 GCA_030014935.1 Caiman crocodilus | reverse complement strand
CTTCCTAATCCCTGCCCTCCTGGGAGAGAACTGCCAGTTTCATTCTACCATATCACCAGCAGCAGAGAGCAGCTTTGCTTCGCTTGATACTGCCTTGGAAGAAAAAGAGATAAGCCTGGGCATAGGCAGATCTAGGATTTTGAAAAGGGGGGTGCAGATGATGAGGTGCATCATCATATATAAAACAACATATTTTTCTCTAGTTAAAAATAAAGTAGAAGCTTTATCAACATGTTAGGGATCCAGGGCTGTATTATTCCATTTAAAAATGAAGGAAATAAAAAAATAACTTCATTGGAATGAGTTAAAAAAGGTAATCTGCAGGGCTGTGAAATAGTTGCTACGGGTAATGAAGCTCCTAACAGACAGCAGAATTGCAGAATTAAGGACTGCTAGATTGGTGGAACATCAAGACCATTAAAACAAAGAGAGGGTCATTAACACTTGTGGAATAAAGAGTTTAAAAGGGATCAGATAGACGATAAGCCATGAAATCAATTGATTCCTTCAGCACTGCCTTACTAGAAACGCTGCTGCTGCCAGGCAGTTGGTTTTAAACTCTGGGTGGACTAGGATTTAAAGTGGGGCGAGGGCAGGGGTGCGACTGCACCAGTGTACTGTCCCTGGATCTGCCCCTGTCCTGGGGCCAAGTGCAGCAAGCATGCCTGCTTAGGCTCTCCTTGTCAGCATCTCAGTCCAATGGTTATAATTATGTGATGCTACTTTAAGACCCTACTTTCCACAGCTCAAAGGCAAGAGAAGCAAGCTAATAACATGAGGAGATGGGGATCCTGGGGAGAAAGGAGTTGTGGTTGACTGGAGGGGTCAAGTTAGACTGTGTCCTTGACCAAACAGGACAGTTCTGCTTGGTTACATCAACCACAAGGGCCAGGAATCTTCCTGTACAGGGGTGAACAAACCATCTCTTTTTGACTTAAAGAAGAAAGTGAAGGCTGCTGAATCATTTCACAGAAGGACCAAGAGTCCTATTGCCTCTGCACAGCTCAACTCCTGAATCAAAACAAAACTGCAGAATGATGTGTGATGATTATCCAACTCATCCGTGAGTGTGCCTCCTATCTGCTGCTTGGCAAAACCTATCCTGAAGTTTACTCTTCTGCTGACACCAAGGGAAACACATTTGAAACATGGACAATCTGAAACCAAACACAGTCCCTGGAGCAGAGCACGAAGTACACAGAAATGATTCTACCCACAAACTCTCCAGAAACAAGCCCAGACAACATTGTTTTCTCTTTGGCTACCCTGCTCTCAGCATTAGCACTGCTGAGTGTTTTCAGACTGTGTTAAGAGAGAGCAGGCTGGGGGTAAGAGAGAGAAGGAGGGAGAGATTCAGACATGTAAACTAAGGGAAAGTGTCATTTTTTCCATTTTTTAAGTGTAGCAGCATTAAAAATGGACCCATCTGAAGGAATAGGAAGGACTGCCCTCCACAGGAACAGAGTGCGAAGACAGAGTTTGTCCCAGCCACTGTTTGCCCTGAGGAGGCATGAAGCTGTTTTGGAGGTAACCCTCTCGGAAGTGGGAAGGGTGATGTAATCCCAGCAAGGTTTGAATGAGAGAGTTAGCAAAAGCTGGGAAAAGCCCTGACCTGGGTTTGGCTGAGAGGCTTGGTTAAAAGAGGGGAGAACAGAGGGGGTGAGAGACAGGCTGGAGACCAGAGAAGGGCTGTGGCCCTGTGGCCGCCCCTCTGAGAGCCCCTGGCGCTCAGAGCCCTGCAGAAGTAGCAGCAGAGGCTGCACCAAGAGTGCTGCACTGTGTCCCTTATCCCTCCCTTGTCAGGGCAGGACAAGAGAGCTTGGGAAGACCCTCCTGCAAGCTCCTGTGTGGGTGGGTGAGCATAGCAGGGGAGAAGGATGCAGGGCCACGGGGAGAGGCTGGAGACTGCCCTGTTGTTCCCCTGTGATTGAGAAGGCCCTGGGGAGAGACAGGCTCACCTGCTGGAGAGAGCCCTGGGCTAGGGTAGAAACGGTTTGGGGAAGGACTGCATTTGCCAGGTTGTGCTGGGCAGAGGAAAATGTTACAACCTACAGCCCAGACACTGCTCCCTGCAGAGCCAAGGAAGGGTGCCAGCACCAGGGATGGCCCACAGATCCAGTGCAGGGGCACAGACAAAGCCCTGCTCCTTGACACACCCAGCCAGGGGCTGTGCACAGGGCCCTCAGTACACAGTGTACAAGTTATAAACTGTAAATAAGTTCTTGAAGGTTTATTAGTTGGAGTATCAGTGTATTTATTTATTGGTTCCTTACTTATTGTGGGTAATTTGTATACCTTCCCCTAGTGTATGTGTATCCAAGAAGCATTAACCCTTAAGCCACCATCACCAGGTCATGCAGTGTAACGTTTGTTCTATTGCCTTGGTTGTATGTTACCTTGTAAATAATTAAATCTTGTAAATAGTTTTATAACAGTCTGCAAGTCTGTTTGATTGCAAGGGGAGACTCTCTGCTTGGGGACCCTGCAACACCTACCCAGGGAGCTACCCCAGGATCCCCCTTCAGGTGAGGGCACAAGGGCACATAAGGAACTAAAATAAAGACATTTAAGGCAGCTGGATTCCTGAATGACAAAAACTCTAACTTCCTAAAATAGGAGAAAAGCTTGGAAGGAAAAATGGAACAAACTATTAATACTCCAGCCCAATCATTTTTTTCCAGTATCTCTATTATTTTCTTTTAAAAACAAATGTGCTCAAAATAGCTCTATTGTCTGTACCATTTGTCAGAAAGGTAATCAGAGCTTCACTGTTTGCTTCTGTTTCCTCATCTAAGCTGAATATATGCTAAAATAGTTGAAACACACAGCCTGCTTAGTTTACTACACCTCCAAAATATTTTAAATTGAAAATGATTCATTCCTGTTTTAGAGTCAATTCTTCACTAAACTATCCAGAAGCCAGACTGAAGTGTTGAAGCCCTATATTTTCATTTTGCTTTCTTTGCCACCATTGAAGTTCTACTGTGCAAAACTAACAAAGATCATTACATGATTGAAAGTTATATACGATTGTAGGCGTTCTTCTCTTCCCTTAATTACAATATGTGCATCTCCTGCTTTGTCAGCAGCAGAATGATGTTTAGTGAAAAGATACACCTGGGCACTGCCCTTAACTTTTAAGGAGGCTTTTTCAACTTGGGTTTTTACAAATACAGACACACACCATGGACAGACTCTATTCAGATAACAAAGATGTGCTTAGTGAAGCAACGGCAGATTATGGATAAAACCACGCAAGTTTATATAATAGCTAGAATGTGTGCACAGATTACTAACTTCAGCCACCACCTTGTAATCAACTGCTGCACTGGTGATGCTATCTAGAGGGTATATCTGCACAGCAATTTAGCAACACTTTATTCATCCCTTGTGTACGTGTGCTAGAGTTTGCATAAACTCACCACAGCATCCGGTGGAGAAAATGAGTAATTCTGCAGCATTCGTTCTGATACTTCAGCATTTTTAAAGGTGGAGATTAGAAGGCATTATGTTTCACAGGTTGAAGCGTAGAACAGCTTCAGATTTCAGAGCCTGGGATGCCAAAGGTACCAGGAAAGCATGCCTTCGCATTTTTATTTAAAGGTCAGCTGGCTCATAATTTAGGAGTGATACAGAGAAATAAATGCACATTTTTTGCCAACCTACGCAGAGACAGAGCTACAGCTTCCAAGAGTTTAGCAAGGATAAACCCCAAGGACAAAAGAAAAAGGAATTAGCACACACACATCCCCAGCCATTAGAATGTGCAAGTAAGAGGAAAGAGCCAGAGCAAGCAATAGAAAACCAAGGCTCAGGATCAAACAGCCTCCTCACTGCAAGATCTGTTCAATTTCAGGACAGTCCCCTAAGGGAAATGGTGGATACAGTGCTCAGCGCATTGGAAAACAAGAGTGGAAAAATCATTCAGGACTTTTCTGTCTTGCCCGTCTCCCCACCCCACCCCCTGACCTTACCCCAGTGCCCTCCCCTCTCTCCTTTGGGGACTTGCAGAGCTGCAGCATGCAGCACAACCCAAATGACAGGTGAGAGAGTTCCAGACCGGCAAAATCCGAAGTGGACAAGAAAGGAAAAGAAGCATGTGATGGGAGGGATGGAAGTCAATGTGGAAACACTGTTTTATGGCATCAGCTCTGAAAGTTACACACCCATTCTTTATATACGTCAGATACTCTCTCACCTCAACACACACAGTCTCTGCTCTCATAGTGAATGATCTGCTCCTCCAAATATTAGAGAACCCCGTATCCAGATGATGAAATTTGTGAGTGGATGCATAAAGCTCTGGTATTTACTACTTCAGAATAAACTGATGCCAGTAAAATGAACTGAAAAAAATGACAGAACTTCCACCACAGAGAAAAACCCAAAAATGTCATTCTAGCCTCTTGCACCATGAACGTTTCCTACATCTTCCGCTGTACAACTGAACTATTGACTATCATTATTTCCCTGCCAACGCCACTTTCTCCTCCAAGCAAATTTCAGCAACAGACCTGTGACATTTAACACTGAAGAAAGAACAAGAAGGTTTTTCAATGTCAGCACTGAGGGGAAAAAAAAACAAAATGTTCAAACTCCTTGAGTAGCCACTCTGGGGACAAACTGAGACAAGGAAAAATATAACAATAGAGAGCGACTGAATTCAAAGGGAAGCATCATCAAGAAGCATCCTTGATACACAACAATCTCTAAGATGCGAGCATGGCAAGTCATTAAAGTGGGCCCCAATTTTCACTAGCAGTGATCCCTCTACTCAGGAACTCTTGCACATATAGACAACATTTTATAGAAGAAGAAAATTGACTGCAGTGGTTCCTGTGCTTTACCTGTGACATTAGGGTGTTAGGTCTGTGCTGCATCAGGGCTGATGGTACTCTTATGTAGAGTTTAGATTACGGATAGTCTGCAGATTATGGATACTATGGTTTGGATAGGGACAGTCCTGACTCAGGCAGGGAGTTAAACTAAACTACCTCTGGAGGTCCCTTCCAAACCTACTTCTCTATGATTCTAACTGCACACAACCCCTCAGATGATACCCTCAAAGGCCAACCCGCTAGCCCTTGTCCTTTCCCTTAGCTATGTACAAGATCTTTATGCGTGTAGGGGATCATGGACAACACACAAGGGCTCTACTGTGGCTCCTGTACCAGCAAGAAGCTGCAGCAGGCTATGATTCAAGAAGTCAGAATTGAGTAAGTGTTGTGAAGCTCTGGGTTTCACCAAGTCCAGTTGCTTGTTATATGCTGGACTTCAGGTGAATGCCACAACCCAGGGGATCCATGGGTCTGTCATGCAGGTCCATTCTGGGAGCCTCCACAGAAGGTGTCAATTGCCAGGAGGTCTGTGGAAGTCTGAATGCTCTGAAGCTAACTCTGTCAACGATCAGTTCAATGAGCTGTAGCAGCATTGAGAGCCACTGTCAGAGATCCCAATCTGAAAACATGACCTGTGCATACCATACAGTCCAAATCACTGCTGCTTTCCCAGTGGAAAAGACTGATAAAGTCCAAATGAGACATACCTAACCAGGCTACTCAAACTGCAGACAAACATTACCCTCCCTAATAGCTGGCTTCTGGTAGTCTGGGGCTCAAACAACTATCACCCATGCCAAAGATGAGACACACCATCAAGAGGCAGCTTCTGTTACAGTGATGTACCAACGAAGCTGAGTCTTGAGCCCTATTTTCCAAACACATTAATTATCACAAATTGTCCTCTTCCCCTTGAAGGGGGCTGATAGGGGCTTAGGTACTGCAGAGGCTAAGAGTCCAGTCCACCAGGACAGCAAGGTTTCACTGATCATGTGAAGAGGCTGCATCTCTCTCTAACCGTCCACAGTGAAGGTCTGCTTGTTTATCTATGCAAGGGCATGAAACTACCAAGGAGCCTTTAGCCCCTTCCATCCCATTGAAGAAAGATCCCCAGAATTTAGAGCCAGCCCTCATCTCATCACTGCTAGTTCCTCAAACTGCCCTCTGCAGCCATGCAATGGTCTTAGCACTCACACCATTAGCTTATTACCCTGCTGATTAATGAGAGCACCATGGTGCACACTAGATAGGAGATGCCAGCAGTCATTAGCTGCTGATAGCAAGCAGAGCAGGTCACTCATTAGTTAATGATTGTCAAGTGCTAAGTACTATGGAGGATGGCAGGTCCCTTCCTGAGCAGGCACCAAGATGATTTACTCACTCATCCCCAGGCGCAAGTTGAGCCAGCTCCGAGGGGGGGAACCATACTTGGTCAAGACTGAGTTCATAGTGTTCTCGCAGAGGAAAAAAGATGCAAGTCCTTTGTCTGCACACTCCTGCTGTCCCTGGAAGTAAAAGGAGCCCAGTTAATACAGCAAAGGGGTCTACACAGAATGGAGTCCCTGAAGTTGGTTGAATACCCAGGAAGCTACTTACTTGGGGCTCTGCTCTGCTTCCCTCCACAGATTCAAGCGCGAGTTTGCTCCTGTGGGCTACTCCACTTGGCTATAACAAACAGCCTGCATTTGGCTTCTGCCAAGTTTTCCTTGAGACCCAAATCCCTCTGGGTGCTGTATATTTTAGCACCGGATTCTCAAAGACACTGTATTTGCATCCCCATTGTTTCCTTTTATCCTTCTTTGCAGTCTCTAGCACCCCCACCTTCCCCAGACAAGCTATAGTTCAGGCACCGCCAGTCTCCATCCCAGTTTCTTGCCACTTGCAAGGTAGGAAGGATTTGAAGTTTTAGTTGAGTGCAACCAGACCTTCCCCTCCCAGCCAGATATTTTCATCGTCCAGCTGAAGCTGAGCCCCAATCCCTTAGAAAAGCTCCAACCACAGGCCATTGAGCATCACAGCAGCAGGATGGGTTACCACAGCAACCAGCTGCTCCAGGGCAGAGAAGCATCATTGTGCCCCTTGCTCCTCCTTCCCTCCCCCTTTTGGATAGGAGACTTATTCAGCACGGACATTTCACAGAGCAGAGACTTACCTTTCACAACTGAAAGTTTGTTTCTTCTGAGCTCTCCCCACCTCCTCCACTGGCCCTTGTTTTGCAAGAAAACTCTGGGTATGCATTTAACTTAGCAGGGTCTGTCTGAGGAGGCCCTGGCTTTCACATGCAATTTTTTCCTTTGCTGTACAGATGGCCTCTATATTTATTTTAGCCACTGTTCAGGCTAGATTGTCAGCCAAGTCTTTCCTGTGCTGCCAGATCCAGCCAGATGGGGAGAATTAAGACTGGATTAAGTTAAAGCTTTAACTCTTTAAAAGGCAGTAATGCTGTAGATAGACTGTCTAGGGCCTTTCTAGTGAAGTTGGCCGCATTACTGAATTTTCCTTATTCACATGCATTTGCTCCTGGGTCATTAGCAGTGTCAACACCTTTTCCTGACAGACTAGGCAGAAGTCATCCTTTAGGGTGCTGCTGGGTTATGCAGAGCTGGTTTGACAGGCCAGTTTAAGAATCTAACATTCAGCAGAAGACCACATGCTTCCTCCTTTCAGAGCTTGGATTTCTGTGGAGTTCAGACCCTTCCCACAGGATACAAGTCCCACAGACTGCAGAAAGGAACAATTTTTTGTCTTTGAGCTACCTTGATCCCACCTGAAGTTTGGTGGTGACACATAGGCTTTGCCTGCCTGGGAGATGGCATGTTAACTCTTTTAGCAGAATCTATGCCGTGTTAAAGTAGCCTGTGTGAAATTACAGCTGCATTAATGTATTTATATTGCAAATAGCAATCATATTGATTTGGAAGGACTTCTTTGAGGTGACTTTGCTGAATTTTTTGAAAGGCTCTTGGTTGGACTTTTTAAAGGGTTCTTGGCTGAAGTCTTCTCAGGAGTCTTGGCTGCTTTCTTAAAGCAAGTGTCCAAGGACATTTGGACAGACGCTCTCCAGGAAGATGGGCGATGCAAAGAACATGTTCACTGGCATGGCGTTGCATCGGATCAAGCATTGTAAGACAAAATTGATGTCATAAAGTTGAAACAGGGTATTTATTTATAATTTATAAATTTATAAATGTTGCAAGTTATAAATGTTGCAAGTGCAAAACGTTGTGATTCAAAACTTTGCAAGTCAAAGACTGCCTGTATCGCTGTTCACCTTTCCAAGCACAACTGATTCAGAGAAAGCTTGGTGGCACATAAGCTAGATGGAGCAAGAGTAAACGGACAAATGCTTCAGGGTTTAACGATAAAAACATGCTCCAAACAAACCCGATAGCCACAACAAGCGAGGATAAAAGTTTTCAAAATGACAACAGAGAGAAAGTGCAGAGCCTAAAAGCTGTTGTGTGTTGCAATGCATCTAGTGAAGACTTGAGGACACCCTAATCACTGCAACCTATCAATTAGAACTACATTGTATTTCTTGTTTCAGCCCGGATATTAAGAGCATTTTCTCAGTATTATTTTTCAGGAGCAAGTATTTTTGGAGTAAACCTCTCCAGCTGACATACCTGCTACTAGTAGAATAGTTTCATCTTTATGCTGGCTTGAACAAAAGATGCCATTACAAGCTGATTAAGCTCATAGCAGACATTGCCAAAGTTGGTCAATCATTTCATTCTAGATTTGCCTTTTTAATAGCAAACATCACTGAATGATATAAGCACCGTTTTCAACCTGCTGTACATTTAAGGTCACAGCATTTGACACAACTCGACCCCCTCTAGTGGCCACATGTAGGAAGTTATTACCTTCAACAAAGTTATAAAACATTTTTTTTGTAGTTTATCACTGTAAACACCAACAAAAAGGAAGAAATTTGGGGTGCCACAAGATTATGAGCATTTCAGCAGAGAGAACTGGAGCTAGCCAGACAGCTTAAAAAGCCAAACAGAGGAAAGACTCCTTCCACGACTCCCTTTCCCTACAGCTCAAAGAACACTGAAGAATTTCCCCTAAAATACACCCTTCTTGGACAGGTGAAAGTGAGCTGCTCTCTGTATGTGGGGATCAGTGCAAAGTTTGAAAAAGATAACTCAAACTGATGTTTTTAATAGACATTTACTATAAAACACAGAAGTACATAACAAAAATATAAAAGAACAACATTGGAAGGAGAACATAACATCCCAACTGGACACTCTATCTTCTTCATACAGCTTGTGCGGCAGGGTCTTCCAGGAATGGGTCAAGTTCCTGGGAACATGATTTGCCTCTTAGTGAAGGAAGTCCTGCAATGGAAGGCTTGTAGGAGGGACTATGGCCTACTATATTCTCTTCTCTGGAGGTGTTTCTTCACTTTCAGCTTCCCCGCTCCTGAAATTCGGTAATTATATTCAGAAGTAACATATGGGATCTCCCCTTCAATGCCCTGCTGAAACACACAAACAGGAACACACTGAAGTCACCATGGTGTCTGAGCATTATTTTGTTCCCTTTCATTTGCACAGACTGACTGTATCAATTTCTCCACTCAATCATCTCTGAACTCCACATTTCTGAACACTGCTCACTTTGCAAAGTCTTAAGCATTTCCACTTGTTGGTTTAAATATTTTAACACTGTCATGATTTCATACACAATCTCAAGGCTCTAACCAGCTAAGAGAGGTAAGAGTGCTGATTCATACAGGATTCAAAATATGATACATGTAATGCAAGGAAAAGCAAAAGCTATATCACATTTATGAACATCTTTGTAGTGAATCTACCCATGCAAATGCCTCCTACCTGGTTCAGAAGGACACAGCTGGGAATGGCAATATTCCCAAGCAACAGGCAGTTCACTACTCTCAGGTTTTCAGGAGGCACTGGAGTCAGAATATGGTAAAGCTTCTTCTCCATCTCAACTCCTCGAACAATTCCTTTAAAACGCATTAAAAATTCAGTCAGAAACCTTCTGCAGGCTGTAGTCATTGCACAACTGAAACTCCCTCAACGGAATGATATTGTCCCAGTGCAGTAGCTCTCATTTAAACAAGAATCAGGCTCCTGATAAGACTGGTAATAGAATTTTTGTGCAATTTTTACTTGTAAGCGCTCACCTGTTCTGATCCTGATCAAACTCCAAAACCCTAGATACTGACTCCAGGCTGATGCTTTCTATGGGCAGTAACAGAATCTTTAGACTTGTAAACAACACAGCTGGTTACTTCTGAACAAAAATGAACACACTGTAATACAGTGATCAGGTGAAATAGCCAGCAGTCATATAACACAACACAAAGATGTATTTTCCAGTAACAACTTATTTTGCTGTGAGTGATAACCAGGAATCCATAGAAAAACACAGATATTCTCTTTTTAAGGATTAAAGTGTGGGAGACTCTGAGTTTCCCCTTGCAGACTGGCAGAGGCTGGGGGGAAGGGGAGGAGAGCAATCAGGTAGGGGGCACACACACA
>JAGPOW010002149.1:1536745-1605575 GCA_030014935.1 Caiman crocodilus | reverse complement strand
CACACACACATGCACAGGGCACCCAGGCAGCATGAAGTGCAGCTCCTACAACTCTCTCTAGGTAAGTCGGAGTGGGGGGGTGACTGAGGTCCCCATACTGAAGGAGGGTGTTGTGTTGGGGCTGGGGGCACTATCCAGCTGCAGTGGTGTGTGGGGCCAGGGGCTTGGGATCTGGGGCTGGAATGTGTGGCCACAGGGCTTGGCTAGGGAGCAAGATGGAGCCAGAGATGGCTTGTTGGGGGGGGGGGGGGAGGGGGCCGGTATCAGCAGCTGCCTGCCACTGCGTACATTCTGGGGGGGCGTGAGGGACATGTGCCCCCCAAACTTAGGGGGGCTCCCAGCTCTGCTGCCCTCCCCCTGGGGGCCTCTATGGCCCAGGAGGCAGGACCCAGCCCAACATGGCAGAGCAGGGCGGAAAGGTTCAGCTTGGTGCAGCTGCTAGGAGCCCTGCACTGCCATGGTGAGGCATTCCCTGCCCAACTGGCAGCAGTGGGGGTGGTGGCATAGAGTTGTGCCCCACACTGCTCCTGGGTGGGTAGGGGGTACCTTGCCAGGGAGACATGAGGCTCCCAGCAACTATGTCCTCCTGTGCCAGGTTTCACTGGCTGGGCTGCAGAGGTCCCCAGGGGGAGGGCAGCAGGGCAGGGAGCCCTGAGTCTGCAGCAGGCAGCACTGCATTCTGCCCCACTCCAGGCTCCACTCCAGTCATGCTGCCTGCAGAGCAGGGGGAACCAGGCTCCGTGCTTTGCTTTGGCTGCAGCAGCTGCTACCTCCTATGAGCGACAGCTGGGGCTCAGATGCTGCTGTGGGGAGGCAGAGGGCTGTGGACCCAGGTCCACTGCTTTATACAATGGCAGCTGGAGCCCCCCCTCCGGAAGGGGGCTGTGATTTGGGAGTGAGGGGCACTGGAAGGATTGGGGGGGCTGTGGATTCAGTGTGAGAGGCAATGGCAGCGGCAGGGCACCAGTATATCAGGGCTGCTCAGCACCACAAAGCAAGGTGGGTAGGGGAGGAGATAACAGCCACAGCTGCACCTGTATGCTGGTGAGTGAAAGGGCAGAGGGAGCTCTGATTTTGTGAAAAAGACAAAAACAGAAGCCAAACTAGATAGGCATTTAGAATTTTTTTTTATAGTGACTGAGGCACTGGTAGGCTTCCACATTGCTTTAAAATGGTTAGTAAATCAATAAAACATTGTGTTCAACTGATACCTATATATAGTGGCATTTCATTTTAATCACAGAAAAACACTGACTTTGTGGGCTTTTTTAATCAGAGAATTTCTGATTTTTAACAGCAACAACCAGGATCGCTGGTGATAACACTATGATGTTTATCATTAAATACATACATAACAAAAACTTCCTCAAGGGGGGAACTGTACATATGTATAAGGCAGGCAAGTCAGCATTTTGAAAAACCCAAACCTTTTTTGTGTCTGGCTCTGATTTTGTGTTTTCTTGACTATGGCTTTTCAATTTAGTTTCATTGTTTGCTGGAGCCCAGGAGGCTCCTCAGAGATAACCAACAGCAATTACTGGATCAAAATCAGGCTTTTCCAAACTCAATGAGGATCAGGTCCAGGTAAGAGGCAGGAGTGCAGCCATTTTTGTGACTGCCCTCTTTCAAGAATTGTGGTTATTTTTTTTCTCCGAGCTGAGCATGTACCTAAAACTACCACAGGCCCAAATAGCAGGACAGATTTTGCAGAAGTCCTTCTGAAGAAATGAAACCAAATGTAAACAGTTTGGAAAGTTAAAGAGTAAGTGAGAATAGGCAGCTAGGTTACAAAGCAGTTTTCTTTAACTGTAACCATTGCTACTAATTAAAATAAGACAGAAGCCTCCCAGCTCAGGTTGTAGTGGAATAAAAAGTTTAGGAAAAGTAGCAAATGTTTATTTTTACCTATGCCTTTTTCAAGTTAAATTTTGAAAGAGCAAATAAAGCCATTACTTAAAAATTAAAAGACTTATTTCAGCTGCAGTGTCAATATATGAACAGAAATGGGAATTTTACTTTAATTAAAACACAGGGACTCACCAAAGCCCAGACAATCACAGACTGGTGTCTGTGTCAGCAAGACTGGCCCATCAGTTTGGCATCTGACCTCATCAGGTATCCTGCAGAGACCAACCCAGCTAGCGTTCACTGAATATATGATGTGTTTAGGAGCCACATCTGTGTGAATAACCCTGAGTGCAACAGCACTAAATGGTACCTAGAAAATAAACCCTTGGATCGTTAGCTCAGCTCAAACATAACCTGATTTTCAGACAATGCTGGTTTAGTTGTTTGAAACACTGAATGTGACACTCTGTGAACCCTGCACTTCTGGCATGCAACACAGAACAGCTAAATAGGACACAGACAGGATACAAGTTTTCTAGCACATATTTTGAGAGATGCATAATATTTTAAAATTGGATGACTGAGGTTTTACACACTACAAATGATCTTTCCCACCTGAAACATTACAATGGGGGTCTTGCTTACTGTAAGCCAACATTCTGAATGTATTCACCAAAACAGGTTTATGTTTCAATTACCTGATAGGGGATCAGACTGTGTAAAGGAAGCACTGATCTTGTTTCCAAGGGCTGCAGCTGGCCCAGGTAACCCAGCATTGCCATATCCCGTAGGATACTGCTATGGACCCGTCTAAATGGACAAGTGCACACACATACACACACACAGAAAAAACAAAATCAAGCAGAGATTAAAATCTGTTCTCTGGCAACTCAAAACACGAATACCCTGAAGTGCACATTTCAGAATATGTCATGCAGTATTTATTACAGCCAGTATTTTAGAGAGATTCAAACTTCAGTGTCTGTTCTTGGGACCAACTTACAGCTATGCTTTATTACCTGACAGTTCGGAGAATTTAAGTGAATTTATTTTAGCTGTAGAAGAAATGCAGCACTTCTAGATTTTAACTCTTCTCCAAGCCTGATGTGCAGTGGCATTTTTTATTAATTAGTTTTAAGAAAACAGAAGAAAATTGTTGGGCAAATTAGTTATCCCAGTTAATTTTTATTAATCTACTTTCTACTGGAGGCTTTGGCTATCCCCCTGATATTACAAAAACAGGACTTAGGTGATGAGATGAGTGACAAGGAACACAGTTTTCTGTTACAATTGTTCTTTAAAAGTCAATTCCCTCAAAGAACAGAGTGAAAGGGTCTGGGGAGATGCTGGAGAAGCAGCATTTTGTAGCAACTATTCTTAACATAAAAACTATGTTTATGAAACTCAATAACTCAAGCTGCTGGAAATACTCCATGACTGTAGCTGTGTACTTACGCCTTGGCAGCATCGCCTGCTCCAGGAAACTTTGGTTTAACATACAATAATTTATGCCCTGGAGTGGATGTCTGAAAGTCTCTCTCTCCTTCACAGGGCTGCCAATTCTCTGTTCCACTCATATCCATGCTCTTGCATGTGGCTTGCAGTTTGCCTTTAGTGTGCAGGCCAGCAGTGAGATGAATATACTCTGGGGTAAGCTGAGGCATATCCTTAAAGTCTTCTGCTGAAATCTGAACAATATGACTTGGTGACAGCAGTCGAATGATATCAATCAGCAGCAGCAATCCAACACCTTTGAGAAAGGGGAAATAAATACCATTTTCATATAGGTAATATATTGACACCAGGGAAAAAGCTTAAGTTTGAATCTTAGTTACTGAAGACCTAAGACCAATTTTCACAGCATTAGTCACACCTCGCAGTCCCAATCAATATTAAAAAAAATAAAAGAGCATTGCAGCATGCATACTTTAGAGTTATACTAGAAGATTCATTCTGTAACACGAGGCTAAACCTCTGCTGGCTCACCTTTCACCCAGCCCATGGTATTGATAACTAAAGGCACTTCCTTCTTGTAGGAATTAAACACATATTTCACTGTATCAATGTATCGCTCAGTATCCTGATCACAACTAACATCTCCATAATAGACCATTTTACGTGGTGTTCGCTGATGAGTGAATGGAGGACCTGAGAAAAAAGTACCAGAGGATGAACAGCAAATACAAAGAAGTATTTCTGTAACTGGAGCACAGAACTGCCATGAAAAGTCAGCAAAAAAACCCTCATCTCCTGAAGCACGTAGTGGGTCCCTACTTCTATACTGAGCTCTCTTATCTCATGGGAATTACTCCCCAACATTCTGCACCAAAATGTGCACAATGTTTTGGAATATGACACTTTTTATTTAAAAATAAAGTTCTCTAGCTATTCCAATGCACTTGTCTCAGTGCATGTGAGAGGATTAGTTTGCATGTCTGGGTGTCAAAAGATATAAACCCACTATCATGTTTTTAAACAGTACAGTTTATAAATCATTTACTATTATAGAAGACATCTTGAATAGCATTTCGTTTAAGGGAAGAAAAGTAAAGAAAAAACATGCTAAATTGTAATAACAAAAGAATGGTGCAAGTTAAAATGCCATTGTGTGAACATGTTAATTTTTTCCCTCCTTTATGAAAGAACAGCTGAAGTCAAATACCTATTCAAAAAATAGATGATTATACATCTTACGTTTTGATAGCTAGGTACCAATGAGCTCTGAAGACATGAAAGGTCGCACCTGCTGGCAAACACTGCTTACGATTTTTTAAACAATATTTTTCCTCCTATTTACCCTCCACAATTATCAAGTTCTCATTATGAAACCAAGTTGAGAAATGGAAACAAAAACCCAACGCTGCACACACAGATTTCTTTAAAGCACAAAGCCTGAAAGAAATTGTGCACTCTTTTCACTTCCAATAGATGACGTCTATCTAGAACTTGTATCACTGTATCTGCCCATCCTGCAAACGTTATTACTTCACTGAAGTGCAGAAACACTAACTCTTACAGATGGGAAAACTATGCAGAGCAATGCAGAGATTTAAGAGCCACAAGAAATCTATGCCACAACTCATTTCTGTAATGTCACAGTTCAGCACCTTCTACATAAGAGATCCTCCTTCCCCCACTCTCAAATTTACGAAGGAAGCTGGGAAGATAGCATGCTTTGTATTTCTGTCTTTGGGTTTTTTTGTTTTAAGAGATATCACCCTGCTGGACTTCAGTCCCCTGCTGCATGAAAACAATTGTTTTTCTTCCTTTTAACCTTTGGTAGAAGGACTAGGCTCTTTGAAGGCACAGGAATAAAAAAATAATGCATAGGTTAGGTTAAGAAAGCAAAATATACTTCTGACGATATTAAAAACAAAGCAAGTTACATACCCAGAAAAGGATCTGATATGTTCATTAAGGACACGCAGCCAGGTGGTGTAAACTCTGTCTGTCCCAGATCACACTCCAAATACTCAACACAGGGGAGGCTGCAACAGAAGCCCAAGCATCAGTGCCTTTTAAAAAAAAATGTGGGGGGAGAATCTAATGTTGATGGCACAAGGCACCATTAGCAAGACTTGTATACACTAAACCTGTACCAATCCAATCTGGAGAAGTGACTACTAAATTGGTCCTAATCAAGTTCAGATCAACAGGGACCTCAAAACAAAAACCAGTTTTATTTTACACATACAATAAAAAGGCAAAAGACTAGTTTCATCAAGAAGCATGAAACACTGGGTAAGTTAAAACCTTCAGTTTCAAAATACTCCACCTGTAAAATAGATTCTCATTCAGCTTTGAAGGTTGGTGGCTGAAAAGGTTTTGAATACTCTAAGGAACATTCAAACTAGTCAGGCACCAGGAAGAGATTAAGTAAATAGGTTTCAAATAAGTAAGGTGAGGCTAAAATAGTTTAAAAATCCCAAACCACATTATTTACAAATAATCATAACAGGCATTTTTCTTTTATCAAAACCATAATATGATGCTTAATTTAAAATCTTAAGTTAAAAAGCAAACAAACAAAAACACCTTACTCACTGATTCAGCAACATGTTAATAAAGTATCTGTTAAACGTTGACTTTCCAACACATTTTGGACCACACACCAGAACGACAGGAACACCATCATTTTCCTCTGGAAAAACAAACATATTATGAAATGGACAATGATTATGAATTAGTCTGATAGAAAATTAACTGTATTTTAACTTTTTTCACTTGGATACTAAAATCAAATATTTTCCTGGATAGCAGTTTTGTGAAGTGGAAATGTCTTGCTTATGTTCATCAGGATAAATAAATTCAAACATACATGTACATATATATGTTTCATAAGGCAACAGATTTGCACGGACTGAGGCATCAACTTATTGAATATCTGCGTGTGTGGCTGTAGAGCCCTATTTTTGGATGACTGTCCCTTCAGCATTTTCACTTTGATACATTCATATCTAACAGTCCTGAATGCTGACTGAGAAGAGAAGGGATCCTTAGAAGGTTACTATGTTCCAAGACCTCAGTGTAGGTAACTTAGTCCCACCAGGAAATTCCTAGAATGCAGTGAAGACAACATAAGTGAAAGCTATTGAGGCCCCTTTCTTGAGTAGAGAATGTAGTCCAGAGTTTGCTGCCATACAAATGGGTGCTGATGATGGAAGCATAATATTCTCTGACCTTGGTCCTCAAAATCAGTTTGTTGTTGTTTCACTCGTTTGCTCAGCATGCTCATGATACCTGATGCTTTGCCAATACAGATATTCAGTTCAGCCTCCACTGGTAGCAATGGCTGTTGGTATGCATGTTGCCTTACGTGTACAAAGATAACTACAGTTCTTAGATTAATAAACACAAGGTAGCAAGTCTAACAAAGGGATAAAACCAACATAAAAATCAACCCTTTTAAATTTTGCCTCAGTTCTGGTAGTAAATCGGCAGGACACTTTAGAGGAAAATATCCTGTCTCACTGATTACATCAAAATGAGACAACTGACACTCAATTCAGCTAGTGCAAGATAAAAAAAACGCTTTAAAGGAATTGGACTTAAGGTCTACTGTTTTCAGGGCCCACATTTCACTGGCTTCAATTTATGAAACAATCAAGATTTTGCTTTCTTTGAACAACTGAAAAACTGAACATCTAACAATTTAATGTACTCACCACGACATGCTTGGACTAACTCTTCAATCGCCAGGGTGGTACTCTCTGACACAATAAGGCCACTCTCAGGATCACATTTTAAAATGCCAACAGAAGCTAGAGCTGCATCCTCTGGTATGAAGCAAGGTACTCTTTGTTTCTGGAAGTCAACAAGTACATCTGTAAACAATGTTTTAAGCAGAAGCTTATGTAATAGAACATGCAAAAGAATTCATCTACTGCTGTATTTGCCCAGACCGTAGTACCATGCTGTCAGATTACTGACCATAAATCAGTGAGGAATCTCAGCCGCATAATCCACAATTCTCTGGAAGTTAATTTAAGATGTATTTCTAACATACTTTCACAGTTGTAAAATTTTTACAGTTCTATAACTGCTCTTCTTTGCAGAGCTGTGACAAATATATATCCTCTTAAAACAATTATCCTGGGTATGTTTCATCAGGTAATCAGAGCGTACAACCAGACCACCGGGAGATCACACCACAGAGTGCTATTCAGTATTTACAACACTGTTAGGTGCAAGCACTTGCATGTGATTTGCAAGATAAACCCCAAGATTTCAAATAGGAATCCATAGTGTCAAAAACATTCTGACTGGCCACAGTCACAAGAATCACTCTCTTATTTTTTTGGTAGTCAAAAAATGTGTGAAAGCCACAAGCAGACATTTCCCGAGAGGTGCCCAGAAGCTAAGGAGATATCAGATATGCACTTGCCTTTGCCCTGAAGAGGTGGGAGAAATCTGGGTAGCTAAGGATGAATCTTGTCACTGGGGTGTCCAGACGCTCCAACAGCACCACAGAGCACGCAGGGGTAAATCGCTCCATGAGCTTACGCCTTGCATCTGCAAAGGGATGAGGCCTCTCAGACCCTGCCCTGCAGCGCCCCCATGGGAGCCCAACACCAAAGCGGAGGCCTTGGGGCCGGCGCAGCCCCCAAGAGCAGCCGAGGGCAGCGGCAGAGATGAGACCCCTGCGGCCGGTCCGGCGAGGCGCAGAGCTCACCGCGGGGCACGCCGTGGTCCCGCAGCGCGGCGCGCGCCTCCTTGCGGGCCCGGGCCCGGGGGCGGGCGGGCCCGGCACGGCGCAACGCCTCCACGCTGAGCGCGCAGTGGGTGAGCGACGAGAAGAGGTCGTAGGCCGGCTGCTCCGGCGTCACGGCGAAGCCCAGCACGCGGGCCGAGCCGTGCAGGCAGCGCAGGCGGCATCTCCCGGTGAATGTCAGCCGCTGCGGAGAGAGAGCGGACAGGGCGCTGAGCGCGGGCCGGCGGCGGCCGCACCACCTCCGCCCCGGGCCCGCCTCGTCCCCGCGGCTCGCCCCGCACCTGCTCCGGCGGCAGCAACACCGCCGCGGAGTTCTCCGTGACCAGCACCGCGGCCGAGGGCTCCGGCTCCGGGGACTGGGCCGCCGCCACCGCTCGCCCTCGGCCCCGCCCGCCCGGCGCCGGCACCAGCCCCGCGGCCGCGAAGGAGGCGACGTAGTCGCGCCAGACGTCGCGGCCAGGGCCCGTCCGCCATTTCCGCAGCGCGACACCCGTGGCCCCCTGGCGGCGCGCGCGGCCCAGGCGTTTCCGCGCGAGCGGCGGGCGGCGGACCGGGGGTGGGACCGGGGGCGCGCGGCGGGCAGGCTGCGGCGCCGGCATGGCAGCCTCAGCCTCCTCCGGCCGGGCTTCCCCCAAACCTCGCGAGAGCAGAGCGAGATCTACAGCACCATCCCAGCGACGCCAGCGCACGAGCTCTCGCGAGGCTTCCGTGAGCCGGGGGGCAGGGCGGGGCGGGGGCACTGGTGTTGGTTCCGCCCAGCTGTGGAAATGCAAAAGCGGCGGCGGGAGCGGCGCCTGTCTGCTCGCTGTCATGGGCGCCGTGCTGCTGCTCCTGTTCCTCTTGCTCGTGGCGCCGCGCTGCCGGGCGGCGTACTGTCCCTCCCGGTTCACGCGCCGCGGCCACTATACCGTGGCGGGGCTGTTCCAGATCCACGTTGCGCCCGCGCCCGCCTTCGCGGCCCGGCCCGAGGTGCAGCAGTGTGACAGGTGCGTGGCGACCCCGTGCTCGCGGGCGGGAGGCGGAGCGCGGCTTGCCGAGCCCGAGGAGCGGGGGCTGGCGGGGCTCCGAAGGGCTTGCGGGGCTCTGGGAAGCCGCCAGCAGTGCGGAGCCGGCGTCTCTAGCGGCGCGGGTCAACGCCGCCTTTCAGCTGCGGCACTGCTCACTCAGGTCCTGGCACGGACTTGCTCCTTGGCTTTCCCTTGGCCCTGTTCATACCGCCCCGTCCCATCTGCTTGCTGCCCCGCGCTCCCGCTGCCCGCCAGGAGAGTCCCTCTGTCCCGCCCCGCAAGTGACAGCTCCCAGATGCTCTGCTGAGGGACTCCAGGGATATGGTGGTTGCTTTTCCCCTGTACAGTCAGAGCAGGGCAGCAAATGTGCTCCATGGGACATTGTCCACAGGACGATGCCAAGGGTGGTAGTGAGGATCTGATTAACAGGCAAGAGCTGATTTGCAGTGGAGCAGTGTACAAAAGGAGCCTAGGCTGTTTGTGCTGCTAGTCCAACTTTCTTCCCTTGTGTTATGATGACTCCTAATTTTTACTATGTCACTTTGTCAATGTACTTTACAAACAAGGAACCAAGCAGCCAGTATACAGATGTGTAGAGACAGAGAGATGTTCTGCCCATGCGCCTGCCCTTGAAGCCTGTTCAGACTCTAGTCCCCCTGCCTCCCAGGACTGAATGCACCTGTTTGACCACAATACTGTGCCAGGCACTGCCCAAGCACTCTAGTAATTTGACTCCCACCAGGCTGATCCATGAAGTAATCCTCTTTCAGGTGCCCCCTTCAGTGCTGTCTATGTTTCTGCAGAGTTGACACTTTGAGCAGCCACGACCACCAACTTTTCCAAACCATGCGATTCACCATTGAAGAAATAAACAATTCCAGCAGCCTTCTCCCCAACATCACTTTGGGCTACGAGATCTATGATGTATGCTCAGAGTCTGCCAACATGTATGCAACACTGGGTGTCCTCGCACAGAGCATGCAGCGCCGTGTGGAGATGATCAGCAACTTTTCACACTACCAGCCCAGGGCTCTGGCTATGATTGGACCACACAGCAGTGGTTTTGCCCTCACATCTGCAGCTATACTGAGCATTTTCCTCATGCCAGAGGTAACTACAGCTCCTCTGGAGTACTGCCAGATGTATTGTAGAGGGACAGTAGCCCTGGGGTGATTAATAATTAATAATGATAATTAATAATGTAATTAATGACTGCAGGGAGTGGCTGTAGTTGAGAGGAAGCAGTTGGACAATCAGAGCTCTGAGCAGACAAGACAAACCCTACATCCTTTTGCAACAGCTGGGACTAAGGCTCAGTTGCACTCCCAGTCCTAGCACTGCAGGCTTGTGCAAATTCTGCTGATAGGGTTGCTTTCTGAAAGTATCTGTGGTGACAGTGCTGACTAGCACAGCCAGCCCTTCCACAGCCCAAATACCTGCTCTTACCCCACCAGGGCTAATGCTGCTCAAGTGGGTTCCTCAAGACACTGCTCAGCAGCAACCCCCTTTGCCCTGCTTGGTGCCACCACTTGGTGCCAGTCCCTTTTATTGTCCTGACTGTTGCAGTTCAGCGAAGGCAATAACTCTTTCCTGTTTCCCTTCAACAGATTAGTTACGAAGCCTCCACAGAGATGCTGAGCTTGAAGCATATCTACCCCTCATTCCTGCGTACCATCCCCAGCGACAGGGTCCAGGTGGAGGCCATGGTGCTTCTACTGCAGGATTTCAGGTGGACCTGGGTTGCCATGGTTGGCAGTGACAATGACTATGGTAGGAAGGGGATACAGACCTTGTACAAGGCAATGACTAAGCGTGACATCTGTGTTGCCTACCGAGGACTCATCCCTGCAAACAAGAATGCCAGCAGCACAGAGGTGAAGAATATGGTTAGAGATATTGTAGGCACCAAAGTCAATGTCACAATCATCTTCTCTGACAGACGCAGTGCCAGGGTCTTCTTTGAAGTAGTAGTTAAGGAGAATGTGACAGGAAAAGTCTGGGTGGGTACTGAGAACTGGTTGCTAGCCCCACTGGTCTCAGATGTCCCTGGCATCTACCAAGTTGGTACAGTGATTGGAATGTCAGTCAAGCATGACCAGTTTGCAGGAATGCAGGTCAGTGAAAAAGCCCAGCCAGCTGCATGCGCCTCTGATTTGGAGGCAAAGTGGTGGGATACTGGGAGCAATAATCAACTTAACATCAGTGATACTAGCCCAAGCTGCAATCAGATATGCACACAGTGCCACTTGCTCCCTCCTACGCCTGATGCTCGGGCTATGAAGTCCTCCTATAATGTGTACTTAGCAGTGTATGCTGTGGCTTATGGCCTGCACAGCCTACTGGGCTGCAACTCAGGAGCATGCCGCAAGGACAAAGTCTACCCCTGGCAGGTGAGTGCAAAACTAAACCGACCCTCTTCCCCCTGCCCACACCGGGGTGTGAAGCTTAACTCTGGCAAGCCTCTGTGTAAGGCCTAGCTCTCAACAGACATGACTGCTGTGCAGACAGACAAGGGGCTGGAAAAAAGAGGGAGTACAGGGCTGTGGAAGCATCAAAGGAAAGGAGAGGAACTCACGTGGTTCTCAGATCTGCAAGCCAGGCAGGTGACAATAAGATTTGCATGCTGATCTAGTTTTAGCCACAGAACAATTCCAGTAGTACTTGCCAAAGGGCCCTACTCTTCCTTGGAAAGATGCAAAAGAGATGAAGGGGGGTCCAGTGACCTGGGTACTAATGTGGGAGACATTAGCCAAATCCTCAACCATTAACACTACTTAAAGCTCATTCAAAAATCAATGGTTCTTAGCTGCCAGACTTGCCCTGACCTGGAGGCATCTTTTGGCATAACAAGGGACTTTTCTTTCTGCTTCTTTGTATACAGCTCCTGCAAAAAATCAAGCAGGTAAATTTCAGCCTGCATAAGAACTGGATATACTTTGATGTCAACGGGGATCTCATGACTGGCTATGACCTTATCATGTGGAAGTGGACTGGCCCAGCCTGGTCTTTTGATATCATTGGATCTTTCAGTCGCAACCCCGACAGGCTGAGCATCGATAGGGACAGAATTGTATGGCACACTGAAGATAATCAGGTGCCTGGAGCACGGGGAGTGGGACAGAGTACTGGTACTGGCACCAAAGAGCATTTCTTGTCATTCAGAATTAGTTCTTGGAAGATGGCCTTGGAGAATAGGTCCCTGGGAGGTTGGGGAAGGGCAGGGGAAGGGAGGCTTGGCCTCATTTCTGCTATTATGGTTCACTAGTGTCACACCTTCCAGTCAGAGCTGTATTCCCCAGGCTAGCAACTGGTTCCTGCCCACAGTAGGCAGGCCTGTTCAGGCTGCTGGCAGGCATTCAGTTCCTTGTAGGCCTGACCTTTGCTGGGCTTGCCACCTAGGTTCCTGCCTCCATATGTTCTAAGTCTTGTGAAAGAGGAGAGAAGAGGACACAAGTGGGGCTTCACCGCTGCTGCTTCGACTGTGAGGCCTGCCAAGCAGGAACTTTCCTCAACAGGAGTGGTTAGTACAGCCCCAAGCAGCTTGTCCTACTTTGCCTCAGCTATCCCCACCCCTCCAATCTAGCATTGTGCGCACCTGGCTCCCTACTCATCTGCTCCTCTTCCATGCTTACTCTAGCTCCTGGGTTCTTTAAAGTCCTTACCTTTACTTTTGCCTTTCTCTGTCCACTGAGTCCTCTTCATCCTCTTGCTGTCCCAGTAACCAGGCTTTAAGATGCAAATGTGCCAAGTACAGGTTGTTCTCTGGCTTCCCCACTTGCATAGTCCTTCCGAAGGGCTGCTGTGGTATGCAAAACCCAGCTTTGCTGCAGCACATTCTTGGGGGGCTATAAATCTGTGGTTTGATGCAGCCAAATGAACAGGTGAGATTAAGCTGAAGAGATGTTCTTCTCCTTCCTGCTCGTGGTGAGGGGAAAGCTTATTCAGAAGCTGCTGCCTGGTTTACATCCTTTGGGAGGAAGAACCTGCCCAGAGTTGTCTTTGTCTTCAGGGAGGATGGAGCAGCCCCAGATGGCAGCAAAGTGCTGGTGCAGAACTCAGTTGATGTTTGCTCTGGGACATCAGGGGTGGTATGGAAATACTTCTCTCCTGGGGGGCCTTATGTTGGCTGCAGGACAGTCTGCCTAGTGAGCCAGCTGCGCAAACAAACCCAAAGCAAGGAACATCTTTGGCCCCTTTGTTCTGCACTCAGCAAAAGCAAGCAGGCATGCTCTTTCCCCAAGGGTTAATGGCCCAGGCAATGGGGAGGCAGCAGTGAAAATTATCCAGCACCTGTCCAGCCAGCTGGTGCTAATTGCCTTGCACCTAGAGAGCAGCTGCAGCAGATACATTCCCCACTCTGGGGCTCTTGCACTGGTGAAACCTTGAAGTGCCTTCCCTATCCAAGGAGCAACTCGCTGCAGTGCTCAGTGCAGTGCCAGAGCCAGGACTCCAGCTGAAAGCCACAAGACCTATAAGCCCCATTTCCCAACTGGGTCCCCAGGAGCTGTGCCTGTCCAAGGTAGGCTCTTGCAGAGATGGCTGCAAAGACCAGAGCACTTCCTTTCACTTGCCTCAGCTGCCTTTGCACAAGACTAGCCAGGTCACTTGAGCTGCTGTTACTGCCCCAAGGCTTTAGGCTGTCACCTTTCTGACTGGTTCCCTGAACTGTCTCCTAGAGGTTGTGCACACAAAACCCATGGCACTGAGGACCCCAAGGTGTTCTCATGTTACCTAAGGACCCCAAGCACTTTCTATGTGTTGCAGGACAGCTGCTGCATTACTCCCCAGAAGCAGCTGCATCTCACTGATGGGTGGTCTAGGTATGCTGTTCACTAAGCACCGGATCCTTTTATGTGAGGTATTCTAGTAAGGCAGGCTGTAACTGGCTTGCTGGGTTTCTGAAATTCATCAGTTCTTCTGTGGATTTCCTTTCTCTACAGACCTCTACACATGCCAGCCCTGTAAGAAAAGTCAGTGGGCCCCAGTACACAGTGAAACCTGCTTTGAACGGCATATCGAGTTCCTGTCCTGGGATGAGCCTGTTTCCTGGGCACTGCTGACTGCCATCACCCTCTTGATGCTGCTTCTGATGAGTACAGCCATCATCTTTGCACTGAACATTACCACGCCTGTAGTCAAATCTGCTGGTGGCAAGATGTGCTTCCTCATGCTTGGCGCTCTGGCCTGTGCCAACAGCAGCCTCTACTGCCACTTTGGCAAACCCACCTGGCTAATGTGCCAGCTGCGCGTGCCAGTCTTCTCCATTAGCTTCTCCATTTGCCTTTGTTGCATGGCTGTCCGTTCTTTCCAGATAGTCTGCATCTTCAAGCTGGCTGCCAAGTGGCCTGCCCTCTATGAGACTTGGGTGAAACACCATGGGCCCAACCTGTTCATTGGAGCCAGCACAGCTGTCCAAGTGATGTTGAGCCTGACTTTGCTCGCGATCAACCCCTCAGTACCTCACAAGGACTATGAGAGGGTTGCAGAACTCATTCTTTTTGAGTGCTCCCAAGAGAACTCTGTGCTTCTCATGTTGGCAATGTTCTACAATGTGCTGCTCAGCCTCTTCTGCTTTGTCTTCAGCTACATGGGAACAGACCTGCCTAAGAACTATAGCGAAGCCAAGTGCATCACCTTCAGCCTGCTCATCTATTTCACCTGCTTCATTTTCTACTTCACCACCTACAGCATCTACCAGGGCAAGTACCTGGTGGCCATAAACTTGCTCTCCCTGCTATGCACCCTTGCTGGGGTCTTCGGAGGCTACTTCCTTCCCAAAGGCTACATCATCCTCTTCCGAGCTGATCTTAACACCACTGAGTACTTCCAGATGTCTATCCAGAGCTACACCACCAGGAGGAGCTCAGCCTGAGTTGGAGGAGAGGGGATAGAGACACTGGGGTTGTACCTCCCACAGCAGCCCTGCTTTTGGCCTCTGAGGCCTCCAGATCTCTCACCTTCTTGGTGTGATGGGGAGGGCATGACTCAGAAGCTAGTACAGCAAGCTGGACTCAGCTCTGCAACTACTTTCTACCCTGACCACAGTAACTGACCTGCCAGCCTGGGAGGTGAGAGGGGCTGGAGGAAGGCAGATGATGGTCACTGCAGGGAATGCGTGGTGTTCTAAGAAGTAGCTACTCTGAGAACAAGGCCAGGGCTGATCAATGTACTCCCAGCTTTGTTACTCATGCTGGTAAAGCCCCATGGCACCTTCCTGGGTGAGGCACTTGCCTATCATACTCCTTCACCTGCCTATCAGGCTCAGTCCCTGCAAATCAGAAGGCTGGACCCTTCCTAAAGTCATGTACAGGAACTTGGCAAGGCTCTAAGATACAAGTATCTGCAGTTTGGTGGGAAGAATGTGGGAAGGAGCATGGGTGCAGAATACCTGGGCTAGCCCAGCCAGGGGAAAATGCTCTTCCCCATGTTGGTCTTTGCTTCTCCCCAACATACAAGATGCTCCCAAGCCTGCCAAGATTCTAGTACCAGCTTCATGGCTGCATCATCTCTCACCCTGTGCTTGCTAAGCCACAAGGTCACATGTCAACCAATGCTGTTTGCAGTTTAGCTCTCATCAGGCCTGTCCTTTCCAGCATTTCATGGAGTACCCTTCTCCTTTGCATAGGTTTCTCATGGCCACAGGGTGGCACCACTACCCACAAGTTGCCTGGCTCTGGTCTTGTAGGCCACAAGCAGTGGAGACAACAGCAGGTACAGTGGAGTCGCATCTTACACAGGGGCTAGGGTCTAGAGTCAGCACATAAGGCAAAAATCACGTAGTCAAAATTACTCAGTACAGTAAGATGCTCACACTATGAGAGCCAGGAACTCATTGAGTGGAATGGCAGGTGGAATCACCCACACTATTTGTTACTTTTTTTTTTGCCAAGTACTTATAGTTGATTTTGTTAAGTTAAATGCATGCATGATGCGATTCCACTCTATAGTCTTTCTGTGTAGGAGAGGAGTGACTGGGGATAATGCTCCATTGCAAATAGAGCAATGGAAAAAACATAGCTGGAGGGTACGAGTCCTGATACTATGACCTGGCTATTAAACACCTATGCCCCAGAAGACAGAGCTTCTCTTCTTTTTTGTCTCTGCTCAGTGGAAGGAATGGCTGTAGTGGGAACTCCCTTCAGGTTGGAACAGGAGGCCAATGTCCCATGGAAGGGAGCAGGGTGAGGTTTGGAAAGCAGATGGACTGTTTTAGGTCAGCAGGAGCCTAAACCCAGAGCAGCTGAGAGGCTCTTCAGGCGGTTGTCTGGTTGGTCCAGCTTGCCAGGATGCTGGAGCCATGGGCCTTGTCAGTTCCAGGTGGGCAGAGAAAGGGTGCAGTGACTGGCTAACCTAGGATAAGTTCCTAAGGCCCCACAATAGTGACAGGAATTCAGGGATGCTGTAGCTCAGCATCAGGCCCAGAGGCACACCACAGCCCATTCATTCCTGCAGGACACTGAGCAAGGAAAGCTGTTTCACTCCTACTCCCTGACAGGCTGGTCAGTCCTTTGTTACACATCCAGAAATTAAACTTTATTTTTAAGCTGCAGGTACACAGAGCCAACCCCTCTTGGCAGCACCTGCCATGTACATCTCTGTATTCAACCATCCCAGCAAGGCAGCTTTTCTAGACTCTAGCAGAACCAGACACTTAACCCAGGTAATCATGCCCCTAACAGAGTGTTCTGCAAGAGAAGAAACAACTACACTCATTTGCTGACCTTAGATAGAGATAATTTGGACAATTAGGATTTGATTAAATATAAAAGGCAGTTTCCTTGAAAGCATTCATGATTAAGATCCTTCTGGGAATAGCCAGAGCCTATTTACTAACAGGCAGCAAAGACCCATTTATTGACTCCTGCTTACTGAAGTATATGCCTGCTCTTAGTAGAATATTTACAAGATTCATCCTCTGCATTTGTTCTCAGGCTACTAAAATCCCCAGGTTTGGGACCTGTTATTCTAAGCAGTATAAGTCCATTATGCATCACTTGCCATTCAAAAGACATCACCATGCTGTCATGTACCGGGCTACAACATGCTGAAATAGCAGAGATGCTCTTAAGGGCTAGCTCATAGGGAGGAACAATTCTTGATGCCAGCAGGAGACCATCTCATTCTTTCCCAGGGTAAATGTTGTGTCCTATTTGCAGAAATGCCATGCTAAAGTCCAGAAACAGATGACAGACATGCATATCTGCATGATGACCACACTGGGAGCCTGGCCTCTTGTTTCTGCTCTTACCCTCATTTCTTGCCCCTCAGAAGAGCCAGGTAAACCCAGTCTAACATTTCCCCAGTGCTTTAAAGGCCATATCTATCTTGCCTCCACATATTTTAGACTACATCCTGTCACATTTGTAGCTTCTCTCATTTCTGTTTTCCTGATCTCCAACTGTTCTCTTTTTCACTAACAGCCTATTTTCTATGTTGTATTCCATCACTGTAATGACTCCCTTTAGCCTCCCCCCCCACTCTTCTCCTTCCCTCTCTGCTTTACCTTTCGTCTTTGTAAATAGGTAGAAATTAGAGCCTCACTGACATCCTGCCACACTTTTAGCTTCTCTCATTTCTCGGAGTCTCGGAACTGCAGAGTCTGCATGCCTGAAGATGGATGACTGCACCTGAAAGCTTGCTAAGAATTTTTTTCCAACTACTCAGTTGGTCTAGTAAAAGACATTCCATCTACTCAAGGAACCTTGCCTTCCTTGACTCCACATATGCAGCAAGCTGGGCTAGGCACAGCAGGTGCCCACAGAACTTATTTCCCCAGCAATAAGCACATGATCTGTCTCTGCTCACCCTCAGAACAGGAGAGAATCTGGGCACTTGCAACTAGGAAATTAACCATTTGGCTTGGACAAAGAAGTTCATCTGTCATGCAGGAGTTTCTCTGTGGCAGGATTTTTAGTCAACCTGCAGCTCTCCTGCTGTGGAGCCTACTCAGATGGAAACAAAAAAAGGGCCAGTGGAGTGAACTGGTAACTCCACCGCTTATATTATGCATCCCTAACCTGGAGGAGGTAGCTATTAGGCACTTTCCAGTACCAGGCAAGTAAGCCTGTTTCTTGCACCTCAGAAGAGCCAGGTAAACCCAACTCGCTGACACATGCAGACAAGTTGCAAAGGACCTAAGAAATCATGGCCCCCCTGGAGGCATGTCAGGCTCCAAAACTCACCTTCCATATTTTTCTAAGCACCATTTCCTCTCCTAAACCTGAGGATCTGTATCCCAAGGGTTCAGCCTCTGGCAAATCCCAATCCCAGCTGAGTGATTCTGACCTAGCACACAGCAGCAGCATGGTACTTGGGGAGAGAACATATTCTAAGTAAAAACCTGGGCCAGCACACAACTCCTACTCTTGCATTGCACTAGCACTGGTTGAATCATGAATACGGCCCTCTCCAACAAAGTCCAGGTGCAGATCACAAACTCGAAGCCAGGCAGGGAAGGGAAGGCAGCAGCAATCTTGTTTTGGATCATGAACTATGTGAGATACCAGCCACTCACAGACCAAGGAGGCAGTGCATTACTAGGTAACTCTCCACCAAGGATCCCCAAGTGCCTTACAAACAATAATTTGCCAAGTCACGCCCCCGGCAGGCCTTACCCACACAAGACACGCTAGAGAGCTTGTCCCAACATCTTAGGCAGTGATTCTCCCAATACACAGTATTTTGTAGCTGCTCTCAGTTGGCCTTTCCAAATGACACTCGCTGCTGGCTGGGACAAATCACTGTGTCCTCAGCACAGGGCAAAGGAAAGAAACAAGGAGATTTTCCTTTTCCAGGCCAGGCACCCTGCACAGCCATCTATTTCTCTAGTCACAGGCAGATCAGAAACACCTTCCCCCAGGAAGCCCCTGCCATAGCAGTCTCCCAAGCAGCCCCTGGACCCAGCCGGACCTCTGCTCCAGAGCAAGGACCCAAAGCCAACCCTTTCCAGGCAGGCCCCACGAAGTACACGTCCTCCTTGCCAGGCGGCGCTTCCTTCCTTCCCAGCTGATGGCGCTCACTGCAGCTCCACTCCTTCCTGCCCAGCGCCCCGCGGGCCTGCCCAACGCGCTCGTGGGCGGGACCCGGGTAGGCGCTGCCGGCCGGCTCCGCACGTAGGTCCGCCTGCAGAGAAGCTCGCGTGTACCCGGACAGGCGCCTGCCCACAGCCGCGCGCGGGCCACGGGGCGCTGGGGCACCGCGAGCGCCGACTCCCCGCTGAAGGGGCCTGCGCGCCGGCCAGGAGCTGGGCCCTCAGGCCGCTCGCGGATGTGAGCACCTCCTTGCAGTTCAGCAGCGCGACATCTGGGCGCCCCGGTAGTTTCACCGGAGCTCGGCAGCACCTCCCCGAAGCCACCCCCGGCTGAGCACCGCGACCCGACACGGAGCGCTGCGGCCACTACCTCAAGGAGCCTCGCGCTTCGGGCCGAACTCACCGCGAGGCTCCACATCGCCCCCGGGCTCAACCCACCCCAACATGCACTGCGAGGCCCGCCCTAGCTCTTTGGGAAGGAAGCCCCGCCCCCGGGTGTCGTCACATCCGGCAGCCCAAAGATGGCGGCGGCCGTGCCCCTGGGGCGGGCTTGGTAGCTGCGCTCGGCTCAGTCGCGGGGCTCCTCGGGCGCCCCCTGCCGGTGGCCGGGCCTTGCGGAGGTGAGGCGGGGCGCGGCGCGCCGGGCAGGGCCAGGCCCCGGGCAGCCTAGCACCGGGGTGCCCTGGGCGGGGGGCAGTCGGCCCGGAGATGGGGCGGGCCCCGGCCCGCTGCCCTCGGTGACCGGTGCCCGCTCTCCCTGCAGGTCATGGACGGCTCTTTCGTGCAGCACAGCGTCCGCGTCCTGCAGGAGCTGAACAAGCAACGCGCCACGGGCCAGTTCTGCGACGCCACCCTGGACGTGGGCGGCCTGGTGTTCAAGGCGCACTGGAGCGTCCTGGCCTGCTGCAGCTGCTTCTTCCAGAGCCTCTATGGCTTCGGCCCGTCCAGCAGCATCATCCTTCCAGAGAGCTTTGCTGAGATCTTTGCCTTGCTGATGGACTTCTTCTACACCGGGCATCTGGCGCTGACAGCCGAGAACCGGGAGAAGGTGTTGGCAGCCGCCAAGGAGCTCTGTGTCCCTGAGGCCGTAGCGCTGTGCCAGAGCTTCAGGCCAAAACGCAGCGAGGCCAGTGCCCAGGCCTGCCAGCCTCCGCAGGAGCCGGCCCCCGAGGAAGATGTCAATGGCTACTCAAAAGCTGCAGACTCCGATGCAGAAGAAGCTGCCAAAGCAGCAGCTAAAACCCCTATTGCTGGTGAAGCCAGCCCTAGCCACTGCGTGCGGAGAGCCAAACTAACACAGGGACCAAGTGAGAGCCCTTCTCTTCTTAAGGGAAGGCTTAAAAGGGCTGTTAAAACAAATTCAGGGGAAATAAGGAGCTCCCAAGAATGTAAAGAACTAAAAAGGCTGTCTAAAAGAGGAGGCACCGAGGACAGAGACATCAGTAACAAGGTGGCGTGTGGAGCATGTCCTATCGGGATTTCCTTATGATCAGCAAAGATAAAGCCTTCCAAGCTGAAGTGGGGAGGGAGTGGATCCTGAGAGCTAAGCACAACACTAGTGCTTGCTAATCCTCTAGATACAGCAGGTGTGGAGAGACAGGAAGGGGATTGGCCAAAGCACAGGGCTTGTGCTCAGGTCGGGGTTCTGTTTCTGGCACGGAATTGTAGCAAGACCTCTGGGGAGGTCTTTTAATCTGTCAGTCCCAGTCATGGTCTCATAGGGTTCAAGGGCAGAAGAGACCGTTCAGTCTGACTTCTTGTCTGTCACAGGCTGCTAAATTTCACCCAGATTCATATATGACCTTACTCAGACTAATTGTTTTCAGTCTTTGGGAAACTAAACTGTCATGTGCCACTGGCAAAGAGGCAGTACTTTTTCCTCTTCTGTAAAGTGGATATTATGCTAGCCCATGTCCCAGAGGCATGGAGGTGTTAGTAATTGCATTTGTAAACCACTTAGCATCCTACACATGAAGATTCTGCAGACACAAAGTATTCTTTGTATTGGTATTCTTTTTTAATTTCCAGGAATAAAACCTCTGTGCCTGTAATTCTCAGGTTTTAGATCCACAAAAGAAGAGACGGGACACCTCTAAAAATAATAAAATATCATTAAATAATTTTCAAGTTGGGAACTTTGAAGAAATATCTCCTTGTGAAGCTTACATTGGCACTTTGAGAATCCCTGCTACAGGAGGCCAACAAAACAATAGTGTGCATCTGTGCAAGCTTAGATGAGGATAGCTTCCAGGAACTGGCAAAATCATAGAATTATTTCAATCTGTGGGAACAGCAAAGGCAGGTTGAGTTTTTAAATCGAACTACCCAGCAGATTGCTAACTACAGGCGCAGCAAAAGTGGTGCTTTTTAGTTGGGGTGGGTAGGTACCTAAAACATCAACAGAACAAGCTAAATACCTCTGTACAAACAGGCTTTGTCTTTTGGGAAGTATCAGATGTTCAGTTGAGCCCATTGATTCTTATATTTTAAGTTTCTTCATGTCAGATATTTGCACTTCCCATAAGTTCCAGCTTTTATAGTATATTACTGTACCACTGTAGACACTGTTTCAGTTCTCTACAAGGTGTCAGTGAGTTAAGGTAATGGCCTCCCTGTTCTGTCACAGTGGGAAATACAAGTTGTTCAAGATCCTGATGATGTAACAACAGAAGATTACGGAGTAGTTCATAAGGAAACTGATGAAGATTACATTCCCAAGAAAAAGAACTTGAGGACCAAAAAGAAATCAAATTTGGCAAAAAAGCCAAGCAGTTCTGAGACTGCAGGGAACACTGAACAGTCAGAGGCTGGGACTCCTGGGAACAGAAAAGGTACATCTGTGCCAGTTGAATGCCCCACATGTCATAAAACGTTCCTCAGCAAATATTATCTAAAAGTGCACAACAGGTAAACATTCTGACTTTTATTCCTGTACCTTTTACCCAGTCAGGGACCTATATTCCAGTAGGTTTCTGGCATGGCTGTGCTGTGCAGAGTGTTCATGCTGTGGAACTGGATGCCTTGAGTCCATTACAGAACTTGCTTCATAACTTAAGTTTATCAGTATAAGCATGTCTGAAGCAACTGAGCCTCAAGAGCAGTCACTGCAGGCTAGAGTCTTCCTAGGCTAGGAAGCAGTTCCGGAGTGGAAACATGCTGGTGCTGGGACTCCAGAAGAGTGGAGGCAGTGGGCTTGGGCCTTTCCCTCATTATGGTGTTGGTTTTAGTTATGTTTTTGTGTCTTTAGGAAGCCTGGAGGGGAAGTCAGGTCTTCCATACAGAGCTGTGCACTCACCTATGACCTTACACGCGCTTGCTGAAGCACTGCACCCCACTGTTTGGCTTTGTGGAGAATGTGGGTTGCAGGAACAGCTTCCTGAACGGAGCTGATTTTTACTTAATTCTGGAATGGTTCTAAGTGTTTGAATAAATAACATGTCACAGACTTGTCCTGCTCTCACAGGTCTTAGATCTATGATCCCAAAGCCATGGCTTGTGAGCATGTGGGCTGCAGATACAGGCAAGAGCTGTTAAGGTATTGGGCAAACTCCTGCATAGAGCCTTCTGAACTCTAGTTATCACAACCAGGTAAGGGGAAAAAGTACTTGCAGTAGCTGACTAGAGCCCTTAGCTCTGAGTGGCAAGTGAGATGGATGGATTTTAGAGCTGACAACTAAGGCCAAAATACAATGTAGTGCCCTCTAGCAGCAGAGGTGGGGCATCTGTTCTTTGAAATGCAAACACAGTTCAGTGCCATGGCCTTGGTTAAGCAGTTCAGCATATGTGAGGGAGCAGAAGATGGCTGTATTCTGGAGGAGTCAGGGTAAAGCATTCTGAAACAAAGGGGTCTCTCGAACACCATAGGATCAGCAAAACAGCTAGCTGCCTGTGAGGGGAACTTTCAGATCCCAGCTGATGTGTTTGAGGGAAATATTTGATGCATGAATTCAAAATGCATTATCATCCTCTGGTCCCCATCCCCAGCTCGGAGCAGATAAACAGTAATTCATAATCCACTTTTTAAAGTATGTTGTGATGGTTGCCCAGAGGTAACAGTCCCCCTCTAACCTCCAGGCATGTTCAGTTATCTTTAAAAAATAATGAGACTTTTCATAACCATGAGCCATTGAAGGCAGACTTTCCCAGTATAACTTAAGCTTGCTCTGGGAGTGGCTTCCAAGCCTATCATGGGTAATACCCCCCTGCTGTCATATAGGGCCTAACAGCTGCTCTTTGTATTCCTTTTAGAAAGCACACTGGAGAAAAGCCATTTGAATGTGCCAAATGTGGGAAATGCTATTTTAGGAAGGAGAATCTGCTGGAGCACGAAGCGAGAAACTGTATGAATCGCTCGGAGCAGGTACCTATAGGATACAGCAGCCCACCTTCTGTAGGGGAGGTGCAGGAGGCTGCCATTATGGCATTATTAAAGTAGTAACTCACATTTATCATGCTTCCAGCCACCTGCCTGGAGTTATAACCTGAGCTTCCTGCCCAGAGCAAATCTTATCCTGACTGCTAAGAATGTGTCTTAGTCAGATGGTAAGAGGCTGAAAGCAGGAGAGAGTAAAAAAAAACAAACAACCCTGTTCAAATTTCATAAAAAGGGGATGTTACATGCATTTGCCTAATGTGCTGACGGGTGTAATAAATGCCCTGTTCCTCTGTGTAGGTTCCTGTTGTAGAACAAAAGAGGGAGATGAGCCAAGGTCCCCTCACTAGGAAACCAATCATAGGCCTGACTTGCGTTCCTTATGTGAAGTTCTATTAGTTCTGCCATTTTAGTGGACACTTAACTTGACTGAGGGTCACCATCACTATTTCCATTAGCTAAAAGCAGGAATAACCACTACTATTGAAACAAATGCAATTTTCACCTCTCCTGCATGGTGTGCTGCAGCTCAGGTCTGTGTTGAAAGGTGTATTAGGCAGGCCTGGGCCTAATGCTCGTTTTGCATCGTGTGATGTGGGTAGTCACCATGTAGTCTTGTGCTGAACTTGGAGTTTTCAGATTAGCTGGTGCCAGGCTGTCCTGTGCACTGTGAAGAAGCCTAATGTTTATATGTCACATGCTAATCAATGTCATCACCAGGCACCCAGTCAGGTCTACCTTTGGATGTGCATTCAGTTCCTCTACCAGGGCTTTATGGTCTGCCCTTGAGCTTGATCCATGTCCTTATTTTCCTGCCTCTCCATAGTCAGAACTGCCCTAACCTCAGTTTCATTTACTTACCCTCTTATCTCTTTCAGGTTTTCACTTGCTCGGTCTGCCAAGAGATATTTAAGAGGCGAATGGAATTACGGCTACATATGGTGTCACACACCGGGGAAATGCCATATAAGGTCAGCACGGTGTGCCCTTGAGCATTCCTGGGAGTTGCTGATAGATGCTGTTGCTGAAAGGAAGGGAGACATGCTGTGCAGATGTGCCTTTCTATTCTGGGGTGGAGGAATTGCCCCCACCCAGCCCATCATGATACTAACTCGTGGAATCCAGACTGGCTCCAGGAGTTGGGAGCAGGGCAGGACAGTGTATCACATACCTCTATTCTGGGATGGTTTGCTTTCATTAGGTGCATGTCCCTGTATAGCAGCTACCTTTTATTCTGGGCCTTTGAGCTGATACCCTAATCCCTGTATATCATGAATCCATTGACTCTATACCTCACTGCTCTCCTCTCCCTGCAAGGGAGATGGTCCCTCTGGGAGGGCATGCAACATTGTGCAGGAAGGCTGTAGGGTGGATACAAGTGTCTAGGACGTGCCTGGGGCTGGAAGTCAAGTATGTTACTGTGTCAGAGGCCTCTGGAGGAGAGTTGTCTTCTATCTTCTTCCTATTTGGCTGAGTCCCTGTGGCTGCTCTGCATTACTGGGGCCAGAAGCTCCTTTAATTGCTATAACAGCAACTGTGGAAATGAACAAAAGCTGACTCTTTCTTCCTGTGTTTCAGTGTTCCTCCTGTGTCCAGCAATTCATGCAGAAAAAGGATCTGCAGAGTCATATGATCAAGTTACATGGTGCTCCAAAACCACATGCGGTAAGGGGGAGAGCAGGGTGGACCTTGAGAGAGAACCTGGCATGGGGCCATGTCAGTGCTAGACTGCATAACAGAGGAGTGATAAATATTCTGGGAGCAGCAGGAAAATAAGGCTCTGTACAGCAAAGAGGAGGGTGCCACAAGCTCTGAGGTCTTGCTGGGAATCAACCCCTAGAATAACATGCACTAAAGTGACACCTTTATCTTGACAAACAGGCCACAGAGCAGAGGCTCTGAAAATGGGATTTGTGTGTTGGATGGCTGCATCTTAGCAGGCACATGACCAAGGCTGGGTGCAGGCTGTGCTGCAGCCCCTCTGGTTGCTCAAGGAGGGCTCCCTTTCCTGGCACACTTTGCACTGGTACCAGGTGTGGTTCTGTATAAGACCACACTCAGGGCTGTCAGTGACTTGGCTGACTGCTTCTCCATGCTAAAGGACTACCAGTAGATGCCTTGGGACTGGCTCTTGGTTTGAGGAGCTTGTGGCAGGGCAAACTAATGCCAGCTTCTGCCTTGGTCTTGCAGTGCTCCACCTGCTCCAAGTGCTTCCTGTCACGAACAGAGCTGCGCTTGCATGAGGCATTCAAGCACCGTGGGGAAAAGCTGTTTGTCTGTGAAGAGTGTGGGCACAGGGCCTCGAGCCGCAATGGCCTGCAGATGCACATCAAGGCAAAGCACAGGTAAAGAGTCGCCCAGCAGTCCTGTACACAGGTACTCCCTTCACCTGGGGCTGCATCAGCTTTTCCTTTCCTGCAGGGCTTGGAGCTTCCCAAAGGAGGGTCCTAGAGGGGGTCATTTTGAAGCAACCAGGAGATAGACTAGGTGAGGCTGATGTGAGTGCCAGCTTCCTCTAACTTGTGTGCTTTGACATGTAGAGTAGTACCAAGAATAGCCAGCAGCCATCTCTGCAAAACTTAGGCAGCTCTGCCCCTCCCCTGAAAGCTAAAGCTTGTTTGGCCCTCATTGCCTTAATGGCCTTGGCTATTATGGAAGCTACTTAGCTGTGACTTGGTGCTCACCAGCAGGTCTCCTCTCCCATCCCATATTTGGGGTCCCACAACTAGCTGCAGCATAGGTGGGTGAAGCAGCTGTGGTCACTTCCTTGTGCCTAGAGGAGATTGTGCTAGGATGTTAGTAGCAATTCCTGGACCTCCACCAGTGCCTCTGGTTGGCATAGGTTTGAAATAAGGTTCCAGTGAGGAGCTTTGGAACTGCCATGAAAGCTGACCACTCACCAAGCCCTGCCCCATCTGGCAGAGAATGCGGGAGGGACATTCCCTGGCCAGGGAGCTCTGCAGGCAGAACCCTACCCCATTCTTGCTGCTTCCAGGAATGAGCGCCCCTACGTCTGTGAGTTCTGCCATCACGCCTTCACCCAGAAGGCCAACCTCAACATGCACCTGCGCACACACACAGGGGAGAAACCCTTCCAGTGCCACCTCTGTGGGAAGACCTTCCGCACGCAAGGTACGCAGAGTGGCCCAGCCATGCTGCCTTTCAGTCTGCTCTTAGGAGCAGAGCCATGTGATGCCTGTCCTGCTACTGCTTGGACCTTGCCCCTAGCACTTTCATAACCTGAGACCTTCAGAGGAGGGTACTTGATTCAGACCCTGCTGAATTTCTTCCTGGCTTTAGCACTTCCCAGTTTGGGCTGTGCTGAGACTGATGCTGCCTCAGCAGTAGAATCTAGAAAGTCTAACAGGAGCTAGGCAGACAAGGTTCCTTCGGTGAATCTGATATCTTTTATTAGACCAACCCAAATAGTTGGAAAATAATTATATTATTATATAAACTATTTGGGTTGGTCTAATAAAAGATATCAGATTCACCCAAGGAACATTGTCTGCCTATATCTAGACCAACACAGCTACAACCTACACTCCTGTAACAGGAGCTAAGCACTTTCCCGGTGACAGCAGGAAGAAGTGGCTTGCAGTAGCCAAGGTGGGTGGTAGCTGCTTGTGAAGGGCCAGCTCTCCAAAGAGCATGCTGGGAATGCTGCTTGTAAAAGCAAGATCTCAATACAAAATTTGCTTGTAACCAGTGTAAGGAAGAAGCAGGTACCTAAGGTAGAACCTGGTAGCCAACCTGTGAGAAATGGGGACTGGTGTGGTAGACTGTCAGCCCAGAGCTGAGCCACCCCATCTTTCTCTGTCCTTCTTGTTAGCGAGCCTGGATAAGCACAACCGCACACACACAGGTGAGCGCCCATTCAGCTGTGAGTTCTGTGACCAGAGGTTTACGGAGAAGGGGCCCTTGCTGAGGCACGTCGCCAGCAGGCATCAGGAGGGGAGACCCCACTTCTGCCAGATCTGTGGAAAAACCTTCAAAGGTAATCATGTGCCAGCAGGACTGAGGGCTATGTGAGAGTCTGGAGACCCCACTCGCCCTGAGGCTTTTTGTATTAACTTGGGGCAAACATGCAACTGCTTGGTGGGGAATTTGGACAGCTGGATGCTGATAAACTAGGATGGACTGGCACAGCAAACAGAGGCTTCAGCACAGCTCTCTGCTAGAAATCTCTTTTCTTGACATCATGGGAGAACAGTGTTAGCAGGCTGTTCCCTGCCAGGGTAATGCTTACAGAATGGTTTGGGTCTATGGCTCATGACTGCAATGCTCAGACTAGCCTGCCTTTCCCTGTATATTACATCTGGTTTCTGACTTTGGCCTTGACCCTATCAACGAAGTCCTCTGGAGCTAGCCAGAATCTGAACATTCAAAAAACCAGTCTCGACAGGCCGTGGGGGAGCAGGAGGAGTGGCCTGGTCAGAGAACAAACACCTCAAAAGGACACAAATGTAATCAAACAACTTCACAGATAAGCTAAGTGAGAACAGTAACAGGGAGCAGGTTTCTGAAGTTAAAGCTAGTCTAAAAAGCAGTCTTCTGCCCTTGTCCTGTGGCTGTGCAGGATGAGAAATCACCAGGGATCCTGGTTTCTCTGCTAAAAAAAATTCCAAGATATATAGATATAGTGGCATTAGATTTTAATTGTAGAAAAGCACAGATTTTGGAA
This sequence comes from Caiman crocodilus, assembly GCA_030014935.1. NCBI lineage: Eukaryota > Metazoa > Chordata > Crocodylia > Alligatoridae > Caiman > Caiman crocodilus. The sequence goes on along the minus strand of JAGPOW010002149.1, from coordinate 1,577,423 downwards.
TGCGTGTGTATATATATCTCTATCTTTATGTCTCTCTCTATATCACTTGAACAAAGTTTAATTGATATATTTGCAATTTTAAAGCAATTTGGAAGCCTTCCAGTGCCTCAATCATTATGACATAAAAAAAAAATTAAATGCCAAAATATATATTTACAGTTATATCATAGAAAATCAGCTCCCCCTGCCCCTTTTGCTCACTGGGATGCTGGTCCAGCTGTGGTTGTTGCCTCTGCTGCTTTGTGGTGCTGAGCAGCCCTGATATGCTAGTGCCCTGCCCCTGCCCATGCCATTGCTCCTCACTCTTGGCCCCCAGTCTTACTACTCCCACCCCAGCCTTACTGGTGCCCCTCACTGCTGATCCACTGCCCCAGGCCTCAGCCCCCCCAGTATGTAGGGAATGGAGTGGGTGTTTGGGGAAGAGAAAGTGTGGGCACAGGTGACACTTGAAGGGTGCAGGGCAGTGGGGGACACAAACAACAGTTGGGGGAGCAGGAAGGGGGCTGACAGGGCTGCAGCCCAGCCAGGCCAACTCCAGGCAGGAGCTGCCTCCATGGCTCAGCAGGTGGGACCCGGTGCGGGAGGAGTGCCGTCAGGACTGTATGGTGATGGTGGCAGCGTGGAGTTGTGCCCCCTGCTGGGTGGGTGTGTATAGGGCACCTCATCTTGACTGCCCTGGTGGCACAGCACTCCCTTTCATGCTGGATTCCACCTGCTGGGCTGCGGAGGTAGCTTCTGCCTGGAGCTGGTCTGCCAAAGTGCAGAAATCTGTGGGGGCACATGTCTTTCCCCCCTTGCTCCTTGCCCTCCCCAAACATCTCACCTGGGTCTTCATCTTCTTCCAGCCCCCACAGAATCACTTGGAGCTGCAGGAGCTGATCCCCACCATGCTGCCTAGCTGCCATATGCATGTGTGCGCACTCACATCCATGTGGTGCCCCCTGCTCCCCAGTCTCAGGCAGCCCCTTGCAGACCGGAATTCTGCCAGCCTGCAAGCGGAAACTTGTGGCTTTTCTCCTTTAAGGAGAAAATCTTTGTTTTTCCATGGCAAACAGAAAACCTGGATTCCTGCAAGTCACCTGACAGGTCTTCACACATGGCTGCCCCACACAAAGTAGTGCTCTAAAGATACTCAAGTTAGCTCAGCTACATGTAGCATTGTAATTGCACGAGTGTACCGACTGCTTGTACTCTGCCGAGAAGCCGCTCCACTGTTTTTAACACTTGCGCTTGCTTATGTGCCTCATAATGGCAGTGCAGCAGGTTGTCCTGGCTTACTGCCAGATTTAGTAGGAAATCTTCAAGCAACTAGAGGTTTTCTTTTCCTAGCTCAACAAACTGCAAGAGGAAGGTAGCTAATGCCAGACTCTCACTGCTTTTTTTACAAAGGCCCATTTGAGGCGCCATATGGAGATTCATGACCGGGTAGAAAACTATAATCCGCGCCAGAGAAAGCTGAGGAACCTGATCATAGAAGATGAGAGAGCTGTTGTGGTAGCAATGCAAGCACCCCAAGAACTGGAGGTGGGATCTGCAGAAGTCATTGTGGAATCGCTCTCACACAGCTCTCTGGCTGAAGAGATTCCTGTACAGAGACTCTGCTCAAATGAGGACTTCTCTACCACAGATGTTATTGAACAATCTCTTATAATTACTACAACAATCCCTGAAGACTGTGAAACATAACACTTGTATCCCCATGCCAACCAGAAAAAATAAAGCATTAGGTTGGACCGACTACTTGCGGATTGTTTCGTAGAGTCTGGGCTCTCAGAACCTCAACATCACACTTAAAAACGACAACCCCTGCTCTAGGTAGTTGGTAACTGGGGGTATGCATGCCCCTGGGGGTACTCCGAAAGGTCCCAAATGGTATGCGGGGGTGGGTGGCAATGGAGCGCCACCACACTGCACTGCTGCCTCATAGGAGCAGGGCCAGGGAGAAAGTAGGGTTTCACAGACACAGTGTCACCCCATGTACAGCTGCTTGCCACCAACGACCACCCCCCAGGTACATATTAAAAATGGGGCTGCTGGGGTACATTTATTAAGATAGGCACCTGGGGGGTGGTAGCTAGGTAGCAACAATGACCACGTCCAAAGCACAAGTGGGGGAGAGCATAGGCAGCCAGGCTGGGGCCCCATTTACCTTCCCCTGCTCCTGGCTGGGCCATGTGGTTAGTCACTCACCATGGGGGGGGCCTCAATCCGGCCCCCGACCCTCCCCTCCCCCACAGATTGACCTGCTGGGGCTAGGGGCAGTAGGTATGTGCATGCACACATGCCCAGCTGTCCCCCCAGTTCAGGATCAACCCAAAGAGGCTCTGGGATCTGCCTGTCAATCGGGATCCCTGACTTGGTGATCACTACCAGTTCCTCACTCCGACAGTCCCTTTTCTTTATCACCCACCTGTGCCATCTTCAAGGTCTTTTCCTACAGACCTTGTCATTGTTAGCTCTTCTTCCATAGCCTCTTGAAAATGTGTACAGTAGAGCAGGATGCAGTGTTTGAACAGCTGTACCAAAAAATACAATCTTCCTATCCCTACTCATATATCAAAGAACCTTACCACACTGCATGAGTTCATGTTGAGCTGCTGGTCTGCTATGACTTCCTAGGTCCTTTTCAGAGTTATTGCACAGCACATCTCATTACGAGACCACCGCCAACTTTCCATACTACAAAATGTGTAAGATGGCATTTGGTGCTATTGAAACGAACTGAGGGTTCACCGAACAGCTGCTTCCCCACCTTCTTTACCACTCTACCAATCTTTGTCCTCCGCAGTATGTTAGTGGTGATAGAAAGTGATGGGACATCCTGCTCCTTGTAGAATCCACTGGAAGGAAACACCCATGCTCTGTGGGGAAAGGAAAGGTTTCCACTTGCTCTACACTGCAAACTACAGTGCCTATGAACACATGGCTGAAGTGATATTGGTGCTGAATGGGTCAAGTGCTGTTAAAGCTTTCACATGTAAAATAATAGAAGATTCGCCTAAGAGCTAGATGTGCATCAACCATAAAACACTTTAAAGGGGAATTCAGAATTGCTACAACTAGAGTCATTTTGTCTGTCAATATCAATAATAATAATAAGCTGCTGATACAAGAGGTAAGTGTACTGTGACCACCTCCTTTTACCCTTCTCTTACCAGGACTGCTTGAAGTTTTGCTACAACCATTTAGAAATAGCTGATTAGATTCCAGAATGGGGGAGACGTACAGGACCTATGCTAAACAAATCCATCCCACAATTATTTCTTAAGCAATAACTTGGCAACATCTTGGACATACCAATCCTCACAATCTTCCCCCTCTTTTTAGAAAATGTAAGCAAGATACTCAACTGACTTGAAGTAGGCCTGCAATACAAACAATATCTACAGTGCTACTAATTCTCAGCCTGTTACCTGAGCCATGGAAAGGCAATTTGGCATGAAGAGTTCATCAGTGATAAAACAGGAAAGGTTCTGCCTAAGCAAAGCAAAGAGGATTTGTTATAATAATTTTGTATTCTTATAAGCAATAAATGAACACCAGCAACAGAACCTTTGTCTGTTGGTTCCCATTATAGTGCAGTAGGACAACTCTTTACTGTCTGCCCTTTATTAGCTGTCTTGAAAGTGACCATTTAGTCAAAAAGTACGCCTCTGACCAGCTGTGGGTCATGTAGCATCAGAGGCAAGCTAAACAGGTTCATAGTCAGTGAAAACTGAAAAAAATACTGAACTGCTTTATTTAGCTTGATTGTTTCAAGTTTAAAAAGAAACTACGAGGATAAAAATACAAAATCTGTCAATGTAAAATGGCTTTGCTTCAAAGGATGGCATTTAAATTGTACTTATTTTGGACACAATGCATTTACAAAAAATAAATACAAATCCATATAGTTATTTAGCTGGTTCTGAGCTTCAAGACACGAAGTCCAGCAGTAAGCACTACAGTATGACATATTATACATATTAAGAATTTGGCATAAATACCTGACCATTCTACTATGCAAGTCAAATTATAGGCAGCAATAGTTCCACACTTAGATGGACTTTAATAGAGGTCTTTAACTGTCACTAGATTGGCCATCAGGTTACTATTTCTCTCACTACCACTCCAGCTGCATGTGCTCTGTAGAAGAAGACCTGTCTTGAGGCTTGTTTAACTTGGCGCTTGCCCACCCTGTGGTGTGGAGTAAGAGAGAGCACATCCATCTCTCCCCAGACTTCATAGCAGTTACCAGAAAAAGTGACATACTGAAATCCTGGTTATGGTATCAAAATGCTCCAGTGACTAGCATTCCCTCACCTGTCAGGCAGGACAGCTAGTTCACTTTTCCTCAGCTGGGGCATTGGCAAGAGTTGCTAGTATTACCCTGTACAGCTCTTTTTACTACAGGTAGAAGTGCCCACCTGACAATCTCACTCTCAGCCCTCAGGCTGGCATTCAGGGCACGAAGCCCAATGCAGGCACAGAAACTGAAATATGAACTAGAAGTTAATGCCTAATGCATTTATCAAATGCTTTTTAATATCTGTGCTCCATGCTGAGGGGGAGCCAGATTAAACTTTGCCCTCATATAACTACTCTATTACCCTGTCTCAAACTTTAAGGCACCGGCAAGAACGCATCAGAATTTAAGAATGGCCCAACCTGTGTAACATGGACACGTGGAACACTCTTTAAGTACATACTGAAGTCATTGTGGCATACCAAATTGATATTTGAAAAAAAAAAAAACTGTGTTTTTTTGTGAACTTGCATCTTCCAACTGAAGAAGCCAAAAGCTTTGTGACTGAACATCTGGGTTCATGGCCTGTTCTTAAAATTTCAGTTCATAAAGTCTTTAGTGATGAAATCCATAGCTACAATTTCACCTACTGCTCCACTTCTTCATTCCCGCTGATGCTCATCTGGGCCACATTGTCTTCTGAACTGAAAGTTGTTTTAGAGGAGCACCATCTGAGATGTTCTACCAGGTATGAAGCAGGGAGTTTCTCTTCTAATGAAACTTGCTTGTTTGGGTCAAATATAGGAAATAAAATGAAGCTTGTTATCTTATATATTTAAGTTGAAAAGCAGAACTTGCAAAGGCAACGCAGCACCCTACACAGAATTCATTTTGATGGTGGATACTCTTATAAGCCCCCAGCTAGCACTTATCAACTGCTCAAATGCCAGCAGCTATGGCAGTGATGAAACTGCAAAAAAATCTCCCAGGCTTTTTAACACACACAGATTCCAGCTTTTAAATCATCGTTTACCTCAGCAGTTCTTTATTATATTGTTTATCTACATATCCAATTCTATGTAATACATTGCCAAATGCTCAGAATTATGATAGGGTCCCCAGGAAGCTCTTCTATATTTTCTACCTATCATCTTCTAAGTCCTCCTCTCCAAGATAAGATTCTGATCTATCTCCTTAAAGTGGTTAAGTCATGAGAACATGTCCTTTGCCTCCAACAGTATTCATGGCCCAGGGCCCAAGTGTTCAGTCCAGCACAAGTGCTTAGGGCTTGATAAGAAAGAGTCAAGTTAGTCTTTAGAGCTCACTTAGCAATAATAACAAATAGCAAATAATCCCACTTTGACACAAGAACATGCTGCAGAGACTTCTCTGCCAAGCTCAGCTGCAGGCTAAACAGTTTGATACAAACAGCAGCTTTATCGTGGTGTGGATGCAAAAAAAGAGGTTCTTTGCTAAAGGAGTGACATGTACTGTCAGTCCCAAAGTGACCTGCCAGCTTGCCTCAAAGAGGAAAATGTGAATCTTTTCTAAAAAAACAGAGCTGTCCTCCTAGGAAGGGGCAGGAAATGTGCAAGCATTTTAAAGCAACAAACATATCTGCAGGACCCTGTGTTGTGGGTTTTTTAAAGTCAATTACACACACACTAAAGGTTGGGGGAGGGAATGTGACATCCCACCAATTCAACCCTGCATGAGCTTTTCACACCACTGCCACATGGTATGTTCTGAGTGAAAGCCTGAACAGTGATGAAAGGCTATGGTGGTGCAGTATATTTAGGGCATGATAGTTAATCCTCATGTTTTCTTGTATGTGGAAAGTAACTTCTCTCAAACTACACTGGCAAGAGGGTCCATCCTCTTCCAGAACACTGAGCAGAGACAGGCACAGAGCAGACCATGCTAGACCCATCCTTCCAAAAGGAGGGGCCTGGGGCATTAAGGAACTTTGGTCCTGTCTGTCTTCTGTGTCTACTTTCAGAGAACAAACTAAGAAGAAAGGAACCTGGTGGCAAATGTGAAGCGTCAAATGGAAAGATGCTGACTGCAGGATCCTTGTGAAAGGTGTCTAATCACAAGCTGTTATGCAACCCTGAAAGAGTGACTATGGTGCTTAAATTACAAGTGATATTTAAAATACCTGTTTTCTTCAGAGCTTGCCTCAGAGCTGGTTCATGGGTACAATGAACGTTCTCATTTTGCAGGAAAGGGCTGAGGGGACACTGCACCCAAAGAGGCCTCTAACTTTCTGCAATCTATGTTTCTACAGCAGCATTTTAATCTCTGAGGATTTTCACTCCTCCTCTGTTTGCAATTATGAAATCAATATGTTTCAGTCTCCAAGCATCAACTGGCTTCTGCCCCATCTCAAAATGACACTGGTTATCTGTAACGAATGCACTTCAAGCCACAGGCACGAGAGGTTCTACAGTTAACGTAATTCATTCAGATTCTGATTCTGAAGATGCTGGTGCTGCCTGTTCAGGTTAATGGTGTTATCCAGAGTGATGCCATCATCTTCTTGGGTAGTTTCTGGCATGAACTGTCGAAATATACTGACACTGCCATGCCAGAAGGTGGGTTCAGGAAGCCGGCCCACTATACTCCACGTTCGAATTTCTGGATCATAAGCTTCCAACACATATGAAAGTTCAAATGTGTTATCGTAGCCACCAGAGACGTAGAGCTTCCCACCAAGCACGGCCACACTACCTCCAACATGAACCTAGAATTAGAAAGAGAAAAGTTTTGCCCATTTTGATAGACAGCCTAGGATCTAATCTGGCCAACAGTCTTAATTTGACTTCTCTGTTGGCCTGGCAACTGCTGAAATCACAGTGGTAATAGACACTAGTAGGTGATTTAGACCCACTAAACTCTGACCTTGGAGAGCCTAACCCACAGGTTTCTAAGCCTCACTTATAATCAGGGAACTTGGTTTTCTCTGATAAAAAAAAAAAAAATCCCCTATTTTTGGATTATATATATTTAATCCAAAAATAGGGTTTGGGGTTTGGTTTTGTTCTGTTTTTTAAATCAGAGAAAACCAGGATCCCTGCTTATAATTGTGCTGGCAGCATATTACAGCAAAACTGACTGGGGTCAAGCTTGGCTGGAAGCCAAGTAGCATTAACTTCCACTAGGGAAACTATGGTTCAAGAATCGTGAGACAAAGCAAAAACTGTTTCACCACTGTGCAGCACTAAGTAGCTCCATTTGCTATCTGAACTGCAAATACTCTGAAGCAGACTTTTTCTAGCTTTGGCATAGCATGGAATATATCATTACCATTCACTGAATTTCCTTTGTGTCTTGTGGAATATACATGGTCATTCCCTGCCTTGAGAAGTTCATAAACCAAATCAAGGACATTATTTCCAACCATTACCAATAGTTTTTACAATGAACTCCTTATTAATGTACTACCTGAAGCATGGGGGGTATTTTGTCCCATTCATTCTTCACTGGATTATAAACATCCACTTCAGCAGAATCATCTCTGTGGAAGTAAAAAAGGAAACCAGTAGTCAGAAATCTAAAACCTTCTCCAACTCATCAAGCACCTGATAAAACAGGGGTGGGCAATAATTTGGGCTCAAGAGCCACATGAGGAGCTTTGATTAGCTATTGCAGGGTGGGTCAGCACCCCTCCCCCAGCAACTCAACAAAACTCCCTATGGGGCTGTGGGCAAGTAGGGAGCAGTGTTCAGGATCAGGAGGGATGAGCAAGACTGAGCTCATGGGGCCAGGTCACAGGATGGTGACAGCTCTGTGGGGGGTACAGGGGGTGTAGGAAGGACACGTGCATAGGAGCAGGGCTGCCTGGATGCTAGATCCCAGGGGCCTACCATGGGTGAGGGGAGAGAGCTTCCTTTTACATAAGCAGGGGCAAGATCAGGTGCAGAAGCTGCCACTGGATACGGGTTGAGTAAAGCAGCTCCTGGCCAGTTACAGTCAGTCACACCAGGAACAGCCCTACCAAAAGCTGTGCGTACTGGCCGGGGCCAGGCTGCAGGTGCCAACAGGAGCCCAGTACAGGCTACCCCAGCACAAGCAGGTGGGGCTTGGCCCCATGTGGAATTCCATGAGCGTAGCCATGGGCAAGATCTAGTCAGCTAGTGGGCTGGATCCAGCCAGGGGCTGTATTTTGCCAACCCCTGTGATAAATCCATCTCGACCAGTCTGAAATGGTGCGTTTACTTTTTTGCTTCCAGAGTTACATTCACAAATCCACATGCAAGTTGAGCAAATCCCACCTGCAGGGTATGCACACCTTGGCTCCAAGCATCTGTTTTTTACATGGCAGCAGCATGGCCAGCCCAGGAAAAAAACAGGCAGAGACCAGGGCCAAGTGAAAAAGGGCTGGCAATGACCTCTATGCTATGTCTAGGTTATGTTGTTATACTAAGTCTCCTCCAGACTCAGTACTAATGAAGTGGTACAAAGAGCCTGGAGACCATTTTCCTGCTTCTCCCAAGTCAAAGTTGCATGATCTTTTATATGTATTTTGTCATTTGATGTTTAAAAGGTTACCCATCTAAACCAGCCAGTTGCATGCTGAGAGCGGGAATCAAGAGACAAACAGAAGCCCCTGGATCTGAGTGTGGGACAACAGTAGGCTGCTGCTGCAGGCTGGGGCCGGCAGCACCACTAGGCTGTCCCCGGAGCTCAGTGGGCAGGTTGCAGGGGGGGGCTATGCAAATTTTGGGGTGGCAGCAGCCCCCCTCCCAGTACTGCCACCACCTGCATGAAGCACCAGGAATAGCCCAGTGGTGCCACTGGCTCCAGCCTGAAGCGGCAGCTTGCTGTTGTCCCGTGCACAGATCTGGGAGCCTGCGCCTGCCCCCACCCCCAGGAAGAGCCTGGCACAGCCCCCCAGCCTGCCGCCCTCCTGGGGATGCGTAGCAGCAACAGCTGCACCCTCCCATCCCACGGCCCCACCCCCACTCACAGTTCCTGCCACAGCCCAGGGCCTCTGCTTCTTCCCGCTCACCCCCCTCCCTGCAAGAGCAGCTGATGCTAATTGCCTGCAGCCGCTAGGCTGTACTGTGCCCCGAACCTATGCAGAAACCTTCCCTTCCTGCCCTAATGCTTACATGATCTGACAGCAAAGACATTTATGGAGGAAGGAAGATAACCACTAGATTTTTGTGAGCACACATCACCCTCTTTAGCTCTCACTTCTGGAGTCCCCTAGATTCTAAACTAAGGGGCTCTGCTAGAGGTTCTCGGCTACTCCCCACTTACCCCAGCTGCTGCAGCAGACCTGGGGAGCAGCTGACACCACCCGCCTGCATCATGGCACGGTGCAGCCCAGGGGCTGGGGCGAGTGAAGAGAAACGGAGCCCTAATCACATAAGAGTGAATTTACTGTACATCTAAGGAATTCTGGGTAGAAAAAGGGTAATAGCATGAAAGCAAATTTGCATATATGGAACCTACATAAATTGAGAGAAACCTGTAAGAGAACCTGTAAGAAGTTTCAGCATGCTTGGTTTTTCACAGTAGAATCAGAAACATGTTTGTAAACATCTATTCATGTTCATAATCTGTACTTGCTTCCTGAAGATCTTCATTTTACAAAATAGCAAGTGCCTAAGAATCCTGCAGGAAGCCAACTGTGTCCTGGGGCGATTCAAACTCTCTTCTCCATAAGTTACTGCTAGAAGTATCCCTGCTGGGTTGGAACTTCAACCAGTATGAAGTTTAGATGGAGTGAGGGAAATAAAGGGGCATGAAGGACAAGAGGCCTGTAATAGAAGAACTAGCAGCAGCAGTATAATCCCACAAGGCTTCTTTGATTCATTCCAGGCATGAGGCAGACTTGTGACAGCAACAGGTGAGGGGTGTTTGTGACACACAAATGTGCTTTGCTGACACAAGGATACGCAAAGAACAAGGTCAGGGCAAAAAGCTAACCCAAGAAAGCCGTAATAAGGTAAAAGCTGACAGGCAAAAAGATCCATAACCTTTTGCTTAATTATATTTTTTTAACCCTCTTATTAGTTTCAGCTTCCATTTTTAAATGGCTCATTTTCAAGATCTAAATTATTCTGCATTTGATGAAAACCTGTTAGCAGAATTCCATTTAAATGGTGTAGCCATCTCTCGTGGCGTAATTCTACTTTTGGCTATAAAATTCTTAAATAAGGGTTAACATAACGAATGACAGCAGAAAAAAAGAGTTTAAGATGGACATTACTAAGACGTGTCGTCCCCCTCCACCCCTCTCTTCAAGATATTAAGTCTTTCTGAGCAGACATGTGCTCTGGTGGTGACAGAGATGACGACTGGTTGCTTAGCCAATCCAAGTGATAGGAACAGATGTGAATGCAATAAGATGAAATAAACAAGACAACCCTACAAGAATCCCATAGCAACACCATCCTTGATGGACATTTGTTCAACTACCATCACGTGAAACAGTCTGCAGATCATACTACAAAACTCACATTTTTGCCCTGCAGTTATTTTTGGACAGTACTAATTAAGATTTGTCAATGGCATATAAGATACACATACAGAAACCTTCCCTTCCTGCCCTAATGTTGCCCTGATCTGACAGCAAAGGCATGTATGAAGGAAGGAAGATGCTCACAAAAATCTAATGATTACACATCACCCTATTTAGCTCTCATTTCTGGAGTCCTCAAGATTTTAAACTAAGCATACTGGACTTCAACTCTTCTTTTAAATAGAATTGTGAGAGAAGAAAAGACACACATTTCAATATAGCTTTTCAAAGAGGGACACTGCTGTCAAGTCATCTCTACCAAGAAGCACTTTTGCTGCCTCTAAGATTCAGTATATTAAAAAGCAGTTTGGGAGACAAATACTTCCAAGAATGAAAGAGAAAACAGACATGGCTGGAAGGGAGACCAGGAACAAGAATCTAACACGCAATTCCAGATACTATCTTGAGTAAGGACAGGACATTCTTTCCCATCTCAAGACAGTTTCTAATAAGGAAGTAATTGAAGCCCACCCCCCTGCTTTGCCATGAAACTATTTATAGCTGTGACTAGTGTCACTAAAGCTGGTGTCTAAATCAGTCACTTAAAAATAACTAGAATAGAAGTTAGCATCTTGAATAACTGTGTCCTTCTTTATCCTGTGAATACAAACCTACAGTTCTGTGACTGCCCATGTAAATACATGAGGTGAACAGACTATTTACAGCACAAGGAAACCAGGTGGTTTGGGGGAGCAGGGACAATTCTGTCCTTTGCTGGATCAGGTAATTTTCTTATCAACCCTTGCAGGGAGAGTCAACTACTCTCTCTTCAAAATTCTGACCCTTGAGCTAACAGCAAGTTGAAAACAACAAGTCCAATTGGCTCAGCAAGCATAACAGTGGAGTAATTTGATGATGAAAACCTTAATATTTTTAGCTTTCAGCTAACACTGTAAAAGCAATAACTGTGAACAGGTGCTTGGCCCAAAGATGTTAGGATGATCAAGAACAAACCACAACACAGCACATAAATGTTATCGATACAACTTGCTGCCATAAGCAAGCCCCAGAGGCAATAAGAACAACTTCTAGAGGCTATTTCTAAGATACGTTTGCTCATATCATCTAACATCCTGCCTTTGCATACGCTTCAGAGACTGCAAGTCTTTCAGTTATTTTTAATTAAGGAATAACTTAAGTATTTTAACTATTAGGGCAACTCTAGACAGTAAGTAAACTCTGATTTTAATGGATGCTTAAAATAGTAAGCAAGTTGTTTTATTTCATGTTCTCTTATTTCCGCTCATATAGACTACCCAGTTGTCCCACCTACTATTTTCCTGGGCTTACTTCTGAGAGTGTGTGTGGTGTGCATGAACATGCATCATAATGACAAGCACTAAACAAAAACAAAACTGAAGAATCCATTTTAAAAAAAGTGTAATCAATTTCAACCAGATCTGTAACCTGGACCCCATTTTCCAACTGGTGGATTTTAGACCCTTGTACACTATATTAATGTCCATCTTTGAGATTAAATTGCAAGAGCTATGAGTTATGCAGTAGCTTTGTTAGAACACAGAAGAGTTACTCGAAGAAAAGTCAGTAGTCTTTATTAGACACACATGGATACAGTGGTCCCATATCACATCAGCACTGACATAAGAAAAACTGATGTAATTGGCAATCAGCTTTTTTTGGCTGATGTGGCCAATAATGTCGCTGATAAATGCTCCATGCATGCATACAGTGCAGCACACAAGTGGCCAGGAGCAGCCCCACAGCTTGGAGAATAGCATCCGACCGGTAAGTCTGTTGCGGGAGAAGGGGCAGATCAGATCAAGGCCCTGTGGTGAGGAAGGGAGCAGGGCTGGGGCAGGGGCAAGCGCAGCACAGACAGGGCAGGACACGGGACAAAGCTATGAGCAGCACGTTTGTGATGCACATGGAGGTAGATTGGCTTCCACTGCTACACGCACCCCAGGAGGGCATGGGGGTGTGTGCCCCCGGATCTGTGTGTGGTGCAAGGGCAAGCTGCCACTGGGGGTTGGAGTGCCACCAGGTTCTTCCCAGCATGGGAGCTGGGCTAGGGCTGTGCCCAGGGCAGGCAGCATTGCTGCTGGGAAGTGGGTAACAGGGAAGGCTACAGCCACCCCAAAATTCACTGTAGCCCCCCATATTCTCCCTCCCAGCAGCGCTGTCAGTCACCCCAAGAACAGCCTAACCCTGCCCCCCATCTAGGAAGAACCTGACACTGACCCCAGCAGCAGCAGCCCACCCTCACCCTGCACACAGATCCAGCGGGCACCCTGCCCCCGTCCTCCCAGTGTGTGTGTAGCGGTGGAAGCCGCCCCTCTCCCTCCCTGCATCCTCTCCCCTGACAAATCACTACTCCATTCTGCACCCTGCCCGAGCTGGGCAACACCCAGCCCCACTCCCTCCCTCACTGTGGGGGCCTTGATTTGCCCCCCTCCCTTTCCATCCCCCCTTGCCCCACAACAGACTTACCAGCTGGACACTGGTCTCCAAGCTGCCGCGCCACATGCTGGCAAACCGATCGGTATTGACCGACATGGCTCGTTAAAAATTGGCTATCGATATCAGCCCAAAAAATCTTTATCGGTGCACCACTAGTCTTTATTTCTAAACACAGCTAGGCATGGCAATGACATTTTCTCCAATAAAGAATTTTATCTCAAGGGGAAAAAGACATCACTTACCTTATAAAATACATGAGCCCATTAAGAGTTACAGTTTTTGGTGCAAATGACCATGGAGGCAGTTGTCCACAATTCACTAGAGACCAAAGGTCAGTTTCGGGGTCATAGCACTGCATAATCATTGATTCTTTGCCTGCAAGAGAGCCGATGGCAAAAAGCTTGCCACGACAAGAAGTGGTGGAGCAGTTGTCCATTGGGTACATCATGGGCTGCAAAGCCTCCCAGGCATCTATGGAGTGGTCATAACGTTCCGTGCTGTCTGAGGCTATCACATACAACAGTCCATCCAGGACTGTTGAGCTGTGGTATTCTCTTGCTTTCAACATTGGAGAAACTTCTGTCCACTCATTCACACTGGAGTTGTATCTCCAGACACAGTCATAGAGTCTTGACCCATCTGATCCTCCTACAGAAGAGAGCACATTTCAGGATAAATATTTCAAAAGGCATTAACTGTCTAGGAAGGAAACGGAGAAGAGGGGTTGTTCCAAAACAGATCTATTTATGTAGTTAAAAAAATTACTATTTTGAAGAGTGTAACTAGGTTGGAGGCTTTCCCCCCATATCTGCCTTAATACTCAATTTTTTCGGCACAGCAGGGGAAGAGGGGGAAAAACATGGTCATTCCCTGATGACAATTTTAAAGCTAACCATGCCACCTAATCTTAAATTTGCTTGAAAATTTCCAGGGAGCAAAACTTGGTATCCAACCTCCAACAACCAAAGAACAATCCAAGACATAGGACTTCACTTAATTACTGCTTCTAATATAAACATACTCTTTAAGCTTTCTTTTAGCATCCCCTGTTCTCTGAGCAATGGGAAACTGAAATTAACACACAATCTGAGCATCTTCAGTGACAACAGACCCTGCCTGCAAGTACAGGACTCTTGACAGAAGTTGGCAATCTCAGGATTGGATTGGTGGCAGAAGGCTGAGTATCAAGAATTCCAGGCCAATCCCTCTTAAGCTGCTCTTTTAAAACTATGAGCAGAGATTTAACACAGTTCCATCAGAAAAAATACAGGCATTTCAGTACAACATTGCACTCATGCCATCAACATTAAATCGTAGCCAGGCTTTTTGTTAGCCATTTACATATGGCCTGTTTGCTCACTTAAAACCTCCGACGGTATAAGTTTATTAAAAAAGGCACCCCAACATAATTATAACGATAAATGTTTTCAATCTAGATGCAGTTATATCAGTAAAAAGGTGTCTTATGTTAGTATAAATTATTCTGGTTCAGGAACTGAAATAGAGTATAACAATATATGGGTGGATATATCCACTGCATCCACCCTAGGTAGTGGCAGGTGTTGCCATTTTCATTAAATTGGTATCATTCAAGCATAATTTGTTAGCACAAACCACTTTTACTTAAGATAACCACATTTTAGGTTGTTTAATGTATATTAAAAAAAGACTCATTGTCCCCCTGACAAACCAGAAAATACATTAAAAATAGTACTTTGGCTCTTGTTTTTCACCACCCTAACACACACCTGTGCCCAGCTCAACGGTTGGCAATGCTACTGAGGGCTCAGGCATGGGAAGACTGTCTGGTAAACTGCTGGCCCAAGCACGCAGGGTTTGTATGCTGTGTGCTGTAAGCCCAGCCATTTACATGCATTTAGGTTCAGCCTCAGCCTCCTCACACTAGGAATTCTACAACCTTCTGAAAGTGAACTCTGCCCTGCAGTCTTAAGCCAGGAGTTGGAAAAGTTACCCTAGTGCAGAGCCTGTGACAACCAACTACATACTCAGCAGTATTAGTCATTACAAATTAGCTTCCAGTCTGAGATCAGCTACTAAATTCATCTCTAAACAAGCATAACTGCAGGAGGGGGAGTTCCCATTTCAAAACAGAGACCCACAGTCAGACCATAACACATCTACAAAGAATGAGATGCATCCTGCTGCCAAATGTCATGGCTGCAGGAAAGTCCCAAATTATTCCATGACAATTTCAAACCTTTTCTGCTTCTGTCAATGTAGAGTTTTTGCTAACAGGGCAAACTATGCCCTGAGCAAACTGCCTCTTTACTTCTGTCCATGTTTAAGTCTTCCGAAATGCAGGCCCAAACCCCACTAGCACCGTGTTCAGAAGCTCTAATTCTTCACCCTGCCCAGCTAAGTTGCGTAGCAACAGGCCCTGCCTGCTTGCCTCACCTGGCTGCAGCCTTCAGATCCATCCGTAATCCTGAACAATCAGTCCATAGGGGTGGCAGCGACCAGGGGTGAGCAGAGAAACCCCATTCAGTGTTGCCCCCCCCGCTGCTCGAGCAGCTCCATACAGAGCCCTTTCACCCTGCCTGGAGACCAGAGCTGGGATGCATCTTCACTGCAAAAGATGCGCTGCTGCCTGCTCAGGAGCCAAGGAGTCTCTCGTCCCTCCACCCCTCCAACCAGGAGCTCAGGCTTCCCTGCCCTGGGGCCACCAGCATAGCCAGGGCAAAAGCACACAAAGATCTGCATGTCTCCAGGCACCCCTAACCTTGCACTTACCGGTCACGTAGATGTCATTGCCCAACGCTGCGATACTGTAACCACCGCCCAGGTGCTCGGGGAAATCGGCCAGGTAGCGCCAGTGCCCCGTACGTGGGTTGTAGCAGTCAACTGTGACCAGCTCGTCGCAGTCGCGGTCGCAGCCGCCGATGACCACAAGGATTTCGGCCAGGCCGGTGGAGGGGCGCGGCCGCATGCGGGCGCAAGGCCCGCGGTCGTGCCGGTCGTAGCGGGCAGCCTGGAAGTCGCGGGCCTCGCGCAGCAGGCGCAGGCAGGGCTGGCAGCGCGCCACCAGCGGCTCGCCCTCCACGTGGGCCAGCAGGTAGAAGCGGCGCACGAAGGGCAGGCGCACGTGAGCCAGCAGCTGCGGCAGCAGAGGCGCGCGGGCGGCCGGGTCGGCGCGCACCCAGCGCAGCGCCAGCTGGAAGGCGGCCTCCTCCTTGGGCACGCACAACTCGTCGTCCCGCAGGTAGGACACGAACCGTGCCAGCGGCAGCCGCTCCAGCTGCGCGCTCAGCTCGCCCACGTGGCGCAGCACGAAGCGGTGCGCGGCGGCCGCCAGCGCGGGGCACGAGAAGGCTTCCGCGAAGTCCTGCATGTCCAGCGCGTTGGCCGGCTCCAGCTGCCGCGCCAGCCAGGCGCCGCACGCCTCCTTCACGGCCGGGAACTGCAGCAGGTCGGCGGCGCGCAGCAGGCGCTCCGCGATGTCGGGACCCAGGCGGCCCACGCGGCCCGTGTAGGCGAAGTCGAGCAGCAGCGCCAGGCACTCGGGCTCCACGCCGTGCAGCAGCACGCGCTCGGCCCGCGCCTCGCGCAGCGCCCCGCCAAACATGGCGCGGAAGTAGCCCGAGGCGGCGGCCAGCACGGCCCGGTGCGCGCCGAACTCCTGCCCGCCCGCCACCACCGTCACGTCCAGCAGGCTCCGCTCCGCGCGCAGCGCGCTCAGCCCCCGCAGCAGCGCCACGGCGTGGGCCGGCTCCGCGCCGCTCGCCTCCATCGCGCCCTGCGGGGACACAAGGCACCGGCGTTAGAGGCGCGCGGCAGCCGCGCCTGGCCGCGGGGCCCCAGCTGCCGCCTGGCCGGGAGCGCTCGGAGCCCGCCCCGGGGCTGGGCGCTGGGGGCGGGGCTGCCGGGCGGGGGCCGCGCCAGCCCCTTCTGCTCACAGCCACGCGCCGGCAGCCTAGGGCTAGTCACCGACTTACGGTCATCTCCCCCTCCACGGGCCAGGGGAAACACGGAATACCAGCGCAGAATTTAATGGGGGAGGGAGAGAGACACTCTTAGCAACTCCCAAAACAGGTTTTCACGAACCAAGCATTTTACTTGACAAAACTGGCCGAGCCACAAAACCAAAGCTCTGTTACAAAACATTAGAACTCCTTTCTCAGAATCACTGCAGACTGTAAGCACAGCAGCAGTCTGTTGAAATCCTTCCGAGTTTGGGACATTTGAACAAACTAAGAGCTCTGGGTTTTCTTGCTCCGGTAACAGGAAGCCCGCCCACCATTATTCAGCAAATTTTGTATGGAAAGTGCACATGCCAGAAGTCAGTTCAATTCAGGCAGGAATCCTCACAAACTAAGTTAATCGTATTTCATCCCTTTTGGACTCTGCCTTCAAGATCTCTGGCTGTTCAGCCTAGAGCAGGGATTTTTGCCTGTTTAGCTGCAAGTTTACATAGAAAATCATTAGTTTGGGAAATACTGTGGAAAAAAAATAAGCAGTGGTACCTGTTATGCTATTCACATTGCTAATGGCAACCACCTAAATCCTCCACCATATTCAGTCTCCAAAAGGGGTGTTTTCAGAGAACTAATATACATAATTAAACCTGTACAACCCTGATGGTCACTCCTTTGTTCCTCCAAACACCTGCTGCAGTAAGTGTAGCCAGCAGCTGATTTATACCAGACTCTTCCAGAAAGAATGATTTTATATAAGACACACTCTACAAACAGTTTTTATTCACCATGTGCAATGTCTGTTTAAAGCAGCAAAAATATCCAGCCTAAAAACCATGAACACAGACACAGAATCAGCTTCTTGTTCCCTAATGAAAATCTACATTAAGACACTGCCAATACCTTAATATGTAGTGAATTAAGTACCTTATTGCAGAATATTATGTAATAATGAACCAAATACCTGGAAGCTTGTGCAAGCACATTAATACAGAATAAATAAAATATCAAACAATATCAAAATATAATATCAAACTGTGTTTAGTTTATTCTTTTCTAGATTTAAGTTGGTGTATGTGCTATCCCCACTAGAGTACTAGCTATGGTCCCACAGGAAGAATCATGTTATGGGATAATGAGATGGCTCAGTTGTCCTGTTACTTGATTCCTGCTGTGGGTCCCTCCTGTGGGAATTTTGAGCTAAGAGACCCCCTGCAGGACCCCATAACTTGAATCAAGTTATGAGATAATGAGATATCTGAAAAGACAATTGAGCTCATTGCTACTGAATTTGGAGATGGCAAGTGAGGAAAAATGAATAAGCTAAAGTCTTTAAAACACTCTTACCTACATTCCTGTACTGTAGAGACTCAACAAGTGGAACTTCATAATGTGCTAGCCTTCTCCTTCCAGGACTTTTCTAAACGTATGCAGTGCAATAAATATTTCTGGATAAAGGCTTCCCATATGATTCTCCAGTTTTAAATATATTATTTATAGAGTACAAAAAAATATGATCTTTTGAACTAGAAGTATGTTAAATTCAGTTTGTTGTCAAAGAACTGAAATACAACAAAAGCATACCAGATAATATAAACAGGCAGGAAAGCAAAGCATGTTTCTACAAATATTAAACCATGAATTTTTGTAAGTTTGGTATCATGCTTCATTATGAACAATATAGCAGGATTGAGATCTTGTCCCCCTTCATTAAGAATTCATAATCTAAACAGAAAAGATGGAACAGAAGGATAACACAAACATAAGAATGCGCTACTTCATTCCCAAGTATCATGTTGGTTCCACAGTACTTCAGGGAAGAAAAGGGGACATTATTGGAAGGGAACACATCAGAGAAATGGAGGGGGGACTCTAAAAAAAAAGGGGAGGTAACTGATAGGAGAAAAGGACTGGAGAAAGGAGGGGGACTCAATGGGAAGATGAACTGAGCCTCAAGTGAAGAGACACAGGGAGCTGTGCAGCCAATTAGCCACGGGGAAACATTTTCTGAACAAGCTGAGACTCAGGTATTTGGGGCTCTTGAAACTGAGGTCTCTGCCATGTCCACACTGTCAAGTGGCTAAAGTGTCATGGGCATTTCTTGTCTGTGTTTAATATTTTTTAATATAATGAGTAGACAATTAAAGAAAAAGAAAGCCACCTTGCTTTTAGGCAGGAGTTGTCAAGCACTCAGAGTTCACAGCTGTAGCATGTGAAGAGATGGCAGCTGATAGTGATAGAGTCTGTCATGAAAACAGCTCCTATTTGACACAGGCTTGGTCTCAAATTAGAAACAGATTACACCTATTCTGGAAAAGTCTAATGACAGAATTGAAAATACAAGTGTGTAGAGCTGACAAACTAGAACAAGTAAAATGCATACCACTTGCTAATGATTAAACGGGAAGAAGAACATTCTGAAAAAGCCCAAAGTACTTAAAAACACACCAGTGAGTGCAAACCTCTCACAACATTACCTAAAAGAGATATACTATCAATTACTCTCAAAGAACCTGCACTCTTCTTTCTTCTAAGAGCAGCAACATGGCTGAACTACCTCATTTGGAAAAAGAGCAATGTCAAAGAGGAAAGGCTATTTATTGTTCAATAGTGTTCCTGTAACCATATAACACCCAGTATTGAGTAACTTAATTTTCCCATGAATGAACTGATATGGAATATGGAACTGATTTATGCCTTCCTATGCTCATTCTTACTTCACTTTATCACCTTAAGAAAATACACAGATCAAAGGAAGATACCATCTGAACCACCATGATCTAGCAACAAGTAGATCCTAGGTCCAGAGCTGTCTATAACTACACACACATGATCAGTAAATGATGCAGACACACAGAGTGCTAAAGCAGTTGTGGGGTCTGCTGGAACACAGGAGTTTTGCTATGTCTGCACTTTGCCCAAATCTGGTTCCACAAGAACTGTTGCCTTCCTCCCATTCCATAATGGGCAGAGGGAAATTCAGTATCCACAGCTGAAATGATCATTCACCTTTCTGCAGACAATGCCAACACAGGAACAAGGAAATGATGCTTAGTTTTTATCCTGTCATCATTGGACACAATTACTGAAAATGTGCTCCTTTTTTGCCAGCCAGCATGGAGATATTAAATGTGAACTGCTCAATTAAGTTTTGGGGGTTTTTTAACAAAGAGTACATATGGGGTTTCTGTTTAGAATTCTGTTTGCTCTAAATCCAGCTCCAGATACAACTGTAAGAAAAGCTGTCAGCAACAATGAACCTGAGCTCAGGGGTTGGCATCCCTTGGCATGCATACCAGAATGTGGCATGTGAAAGCATTATGTTTGGTATGCATGCCTCTGGGCCTGTGGAGCCCCAGCCTGGCTCACTGTAGGCAGTGAGTGTATGCATGCCTTTGGGGGATGGGGGTGGGGAAGGGGCCAGGGCTGCACTGCCACAATAAGAATCAGACACCTTACAACTCCCCCCTCCCCCTCCAGGTGTGCATAAACCTGGTGCTGGCAACAAGCTGGTTGGGGATGCAGTTGCTTGCAGCCTTGTGCCTGCTATGGGGTTGTTCGCACCAGGCAGCAGGGAGGCTTCAAGCAGCTGCACAGGGGTCCATAGAGTCTCACAGAGCCCCAGCCTGGCTCATCGCCCATAGGAGGTACATGTGCATCTCAGGGGTGGCGGCAGGGAAGGGGCCAAGGCTGCACTGCCACAACAAGAATCAGACCTCTCAAAGCTCCCCCGCTGTCCGCTCCGGCACTCCAACTTCTTACAAGTCAAGGTTGAGGGTGTTTTTGGCACTCTGCCCAAAAAGGTTGCTAATCCCTGCCTTAGCTGGGCCTTGCACATAATATTGGATTTAAGATGCTTACAGCACACAATTGACCAAAAGCAGCTAAACAGAATCTCTCATTCTCTACCCACTATGGCTTGATGTAGTACTTACAGGGCTACAGCCTGGGTATGTATCATGTATCTGTAAAAAACAAGCAGCAAAATCCTGCATTTCTTTAAAAAGGGGGGGCTTATTCCTCAGAAGGAATAAGCTTCCTTTTACATAAATACTTCCATATTTTACTTCCAAATTAAGATGTTCTTCAAAACAGTAGTTACATTCTTTGTATTAGTGCATTCTTTACTGATGTCTGTACACTGATTATTGTTCAAGACTCAGGATGCACACACTGCCTCTGTTCATTCTTTGATAAATTCAAATGTTACTTACTAAAGTCTTGGCACACAATACCCACATATCAGGTAAGGCAAATAAATACACAAATATACAGAAAACACAGTTACAAGGCAATACCATTCCTTGCCAGTGCTAACACATCTATTAACCACAGCACTCCCAGCTTTAAATGAGTGATGACAAATTACTTCCATAACACAATATGTGGCAAGAAAGCTACACTGGCCCAGAAATGCAAGCTACAATCATGTGAGTTGAGAGCTCAGAATTCATGTAATTTGAATGATGCATACCATGTGATTCAGTCAGTGCCTTCCCATCATCAAACATAACTTCAGCACTACACTAATGTGATTCATCTCCTATGCAAAATAAAACTGCATGTAAACGTTCTGAGGGATGCTGCCAAAGTTTTAGAAACTAAACTTATAGCTATTGACTGTGAGCTGAAATCAAGCACATGCTTCTGACACATGCCTCTTCTCTACTCCCTCCTTTTTCTGTATAGGCAATGGCTTCAGGTACACCTTTCTCCGCACGTGGAGCAGCTCTGCCACTTCAAGGCACAGAGGATATGACTACCGAGAAAGGGTGAAGAAGTTGAAGCCAGACCGTTTGGAAAACAGCTTCCCAATCCACGGGCTCCTCATCAGCCCGGCTGGCCCCATCTTACACCTCTTCGTTCTTTATTAAGACAATCATCCCAGGCGGGGGAGGCAAGCGCGATGCTCGCGGGCCGCGCAGCCAGGGCCAGTGGGTCCCCGCCCGGGCACGGCTCAGGGCTGTGCCGTGCTCCAGGCCCCAGCTCGGCTTTGTGGACAGCGGCCTGCGGCCGGGCTCGCTGCCGAGGGCTCAGTCACGTGACGCGCTGGACAAGGGCCGCGGGCCCGGGCGCACTGGGGAGCCTGCGTGGGTATAGGGGTGGGGCGGCCCCGGCCTCCCCGTGAGACCCGCAGACCAGCCCCTGCCCCTCTGCAGGGAGCGCAAGTCGCGCCCAGGAGGCCGCTCCGAGCCCACCTCACCGCTCGCTGCCGCCTCGCGCCCCTCGGCCAGCCGCTCTGTGGCGCGCGGGCCCCGCCGGGAGCCGTCGTTCTCCGCGGACTGCGCCTCCCGGCAGCCCCCGCGCGCCCGCCGAGCTCCGCGGGGCTGCTCGCGGATGGACTACAGCTCCCGGCAGCCCCCGCGCGCCCGCACGGCACCGCCCCGCCCCTCTGCTCGCCGCTCCTCCCGCCGGTACCGTGCGGTTCCAGGGTGGCGGCTCTGCCGGGCGGCGCTGGACCCGGCTCGTTGGCGGCAGCCCGCGCCAGGCCCCGGAGCCAGACCCAAACCCGGACCCGTCCTGCCCTGCCCCGCTAGCGGGCGGCTACGCCGGGACATGGACTCCGACTCCTGCGCCTCCCCCTTCGCCCCCGAGGTGAGCCGGGCCCCCGCTGCCTGCCCCGCTGCCCGCGCCGCCCCGCCGGGCCAGGTCCGGGACTCCGCTCCACACCCCGGCCCGTGCCCCCCCTCCCCGCCTGGCGGAGCGGGCCACGCCGCCGCCCCGGCAGGGCCCCGCGGAGACCCGGGGGCGAACGCCGAGAGCCCGAGTCCTCCTCCTTCCCCGGCCGCCGCCCTTCCCCGAGCCCCGGCCTGGCCGCGGCCCCCGGAGAACCCCGCCCCCCGGATCCGGGCCCGCACCGAGGCTCCACCCCCGCGCGGGTCCCCTGGGGGCTCCGCACCCCGCACGGCCCCGGCTCCGATGCGGGCTGCAGCGCCCGGTTCCGGCCTCCCCTCGACCCCGCACTCCGGCGCGCCCCTGTCCCGGGGCGCCCCGCAGCCCACCGGTCCCCGCCCCACCCCGGATCGGGCCCTCCTCCATCACGGACCGGCGGGGCGGAGCCTGTGGCCGCCTCCGGCGGCGCTCGCGGCACGGGCATGGCTTCCCGGGGCTCCGTGCGCAGGGCGGGGGCAACGGCGGGTGGTGCCCGGAGCCTGCCTTGGCGCTTGGCAGTTCAGTTTTGAACGTGGATGGCGATCGGGTGCGCCCACATCCCCTGCTCCGCTGCATGGCGCGGGTAGGGGCAGGCATTGTACCGCCTGGGTGCTAGATGGGGCGCTGGGGTCTCGAGTCCGAGTGTCAGTGCAAGCCCCGAAGAAGCTCCTTGTGTGCTAGTAGAGGCTGCATGTGCAGTTATGGTGCCGTTTCCAGCAGCTTTGAGGTCTGGCTAGGAGACATGATGGAGACTTTGCACTAGGAAGGGAACAGCAATCCCCGAGTTGAACTCCTTGGTTGCAGTAGGAGAGACGGGCTCCACTAGCTGAGCAGCTACATTTTGCTAACTGTTTAGCTTCTTCACTGTCTTCAGTACCAGTTTTTAGGAAAGTGATGCCATACAGTACTAGACCCTGAAGGTGTTAGAAGCCACCCTCGGGACAGATGTGGAAACAGCTGGAAGAAGAGCTAGAAATACCCAAGAATTTGATAGTGGCCAAGAGACCAGATAAATGTGCTAAATTACAGGATGGCTTCATAGTGCCTTGCATTTTGGCTTATGAAAGATGCACTTACACAAGAGCAATGGTAGAATAAGAGCTATTACTATTATTACTTTCTCAGAGATGGACAATTAGTTGCACAAAGTTGTTCCCACTGCCCTTCCCCAAAATCTCAAGTTAATATCCTGGTCACTATTTTTTTAACAGGATTTTTCCCCAGGCTCCAAGAGACACAGAACCGTGGAGGATTTTAACAAGTTTTGCACATTTGTCTTGGCGTATGCTGGTTACATCCCCTACCCTCAAGAGGTAATGTGTAGCCCCTTATTTTATCACAGGTACATGCCAATGTAGCTATTACTGGTGGGAGGCTAAAGGTTTTTCTGCATGTGTTGGAAAAGGTCTTCCTGGCAGCAGCTCAGAAAACTATGATAATGTGATGATCTATGCAACATAAATACCTAAATGCTAGTTTTTGTGTTTAAAGGGGTTGGGTTCTGTGGAAGCTTTTACTGGGTCAGAAGTAACACACTGAAATGTGATAGTCCAGAAGAAACTGCCAGCAAATAGCCTTATGTTTAGAAAGTTTTAAAGGTAACAGTTGGTCTTTTATGATATGTATGTGTTTCTCTTTAATCAAAAGTGAAATGTCTCAAACCTTGTTTGGCTTGAAGAGGCTGAACAAAGTGTAAAAATCCAGTCTTGAATTATTTGGGTGGTGGGCACTCTTTGTACAATGCCACAAGGTTACATTTAAGGTATTTGAAGTATGTAGTGTCTCTGCCCCTTCCCAGACCTCTGGGGCACAGAGTTCAGCTTACTCATTTTGAGGTTGTTTGGCTTCTCCTGGGCTGGAGTTCCTGGCAGAGGCCTAGGTTTCAAAGCATATGGAAGGGAGTGGGAATTTTAACTCCTCGAAGTTGCCACACAGCACTTAACTGAAGTCCTATAAACACTAGGCTGTACTAGAATAAAAAATGGTAAACACTATAGGGTGGATAGCTATCAGCTCTGAAACAGTGCTTACTTTTGTTTTCTTAATATTGTATAGGAGACACCCTTGAGGAGCAGCCCCAGTCCTCCTAATAGCACTGGTGGGACCATTGACAGTGATAGCTGGGATGCCCGATTTAGTGACCTCCCTTCTGCGGTCTCCCTGCCAGTCAAGAATAGAAAAAACTTTAGTCAGCTCAAGCGAACAAAACCGTATGCTTCCCTGTTCCAGCGAGCAAAGCCTAGCAGCTTCCTGCCAGAACGAAAGCAAATTGATAAAATCAGGAAGAAGAAAAAACTGAAGAGACGGGAAACAGAAGTGCCTGTGGAGAAAGAATATGAGGAGAAGCTCCTGGACCTCGAGGTGGAGGACTCTTATGTAGAAACCCCCATGAGCCCTTCATCTGAGGGTGACCCTCAGTCCGTGACCGACCACTGTTCGGTGTGGGACTCTGATAGTCCTTCGAATGTCTCTTACGCTGCTGCTAACTCTGAGCAGGCTGTGGAGATACACAGTGTGGGCAAGCGAACAGTCATCCGGCAGGGCAAGCAGGTTGTGTTCCGGGATGAAGATGGCACTGGAGATGATGAGGACATCATGGTCGATTCAGGTATGTGGTTGGGGGGTGGGATAGTGGGAGATGTTCTGTGAGACAGTGGGTCAGACTGTTAGTGATCCCATGCACAGCCTTTTTGTATAATCTGGAATAAATGCAGACTTATGTTTTGGGAGAGAGGGTTGAGCTAAATTCATTAGCATTTGCACAAGCCTCTTAGCACTTTCAAAAGAAGGTGGGCAGAGAAGAGTGTTACTGCTCAGTGACCAATGGCCTGAATTAGTGTCCAGGCTCAGGCTAGAGCCCTTTCCATGGGATGAATTTTCACATAAAGCTGGACACGGGTCAGAAGCTGGTTTTGGAGCCGAGCACTTCTCTTGGGGCAGCGGTCCTCTTGCACTGCTGAGCTTCTGTACAAGAGCAAAGTGCAGGTGGCAATGTGGACTGCAGCTTCCAGCATGCCCTGGAGAGGCCTGCATACAATATTGGCCTTCAAAACCTCAAGATCAAGTTATGTCCAAGAGGGAAGAGTTGAGGTACAGGTGAGATACAGTAGCGACATGGAGGCAGGTTACCTTCCTCTTTGTCTTTCCAGATGATGATTCCTGGGACCTAGTCACCTGCTTCTGCATGAAGCCTTTTGCTGGTCGGCCAATGATTGAGTGCAATGAATGTCACACCTGGATCCACCTCTCTTGCGCCAAGATCCGCAAATCAAATGTCCCGGAGGTCTACGTTTGCCAGAAGTGTCGGGACTCCAAGTTCGATATTCGCCGTTCAAACCGCTCCCGGATGGGCTCACGCAGGCGCTTTCTGGACTAGCCAAGGGAGCTGCCTGACCAGCATGCCACTTGAGCAGATTAACCATGCAAAGCACAGAACTCCAGCCAACTAGGTCTAGGAGAGCTCCTTTGAACTGCATTTGCTCAGGCAAAAGGGGCTGCCTGCCTGTCCATGTTAACAGGCATAAGGTGTCAGAAAGTCTCTGACAGCCAAGGCTGGAAGAGGCCTGCTGGTCAAAACTGCTGCTAGACACTGACTAGCTGTAGCAGACAGATGAAGCACCCCAGGTACAGAGGGGTTTTTGAACAGTTAAGACTACAAAGGGGATGATGTCTGGGAATGTGTAATACTTTTGCCACATGTTAATTCTCATCCCACTGGGAAAGTGCTAAGAAACTGCAAGACTTCTATGTGTTAAGTCAATCACCTCCCAAGAGGGAGGAGGAAGAAAAGCTCTGTATGACAAGTCTGAAAAGCTATTGGCCATATGTTTTAATTTTAATGTAATACTAGACCCCCCCACCACCCATTTGTCCATATATAACAATCTTAAGTATTCCTAAGGCCCATGACAGTGAGTGTGAATGCTCACTGAACTCGCGTGTGATCTGCCTCTGCTTTGACAGGGCTGAGCAGCAGGAGCAGCATTCGTTGAGTTCTTTGGTTTTTAGCATTTGCTTCCAGTAAAAAACAATGATTTCCTGTTGCTCCATGTACTGATACGTTTGAGGGGAGAAAAAAGCCTCTCCTCGCTCCAGATAGGCAGTGGTGGGTGGGGGTTGGCTGTGACAGTTCTCTTCTGGTCAGGCTGTTTTCTCATCAAATTCTTTTTCTGACTTTGTTTTGCATGCGTGGATGTGAGGGACCCATCCACTCTGTTCCCAAGTGGAGTCCTAAGTCCTGTTCATTTCTGATACACTTTCAATGCTCCACGCCCATTTTTTGGAGACACTGACTCCTCCATTTCTCAGCCCTAAAGTTAAAGCACTGATACCAGAAGGGGCCTTAGCAAACTGAAACTGAGGAATGCAGACAGGCCTCGTTTGGGATTGTGCTGTCCCCATCAGCGTACTGAGGCTGGATTTACCTATATTTTCATTACTGGCTTCCTAAAGTGAGTCTGTTATGGGAAGATATTCTTTGATCTGATGGGTATAAATGTAATCACTTGGCATTGGCACAATCCTGGGCAGGAGACTTTGCAAGTAGTAAGGTGAACTGCATCCAAGAACCATTCAGCACTGTGGAGGATTTAGGGGGGCACTAGCACCAGAAAGTATTTCTGTAATGTAACCATCGTGGATAGGGGGGAGCTCAGCAGAGCTGGAGATTGCTTCAAGAAAACAAGATGGCTTGTGATGCTGCTCAGATGTAGGTGCTGTCCCTGTAATGACCAAACCAAGTCTGTTGCATTGATTGCACAAATTAGATCTTTGTTCTTGAGAAAGCTCTCCAAGTTCTGGTTACTGAGCAGCACAGATTGTCTTGGCAGACAAGGCCAGGGGAAGTTGCTAGCTGATCTGGACCAAATGCCCAGGGAGACATGAACACTAGTGCAGCAGGCACCCTGGCAGTGCGGCCTTCCCAGATGCCGGCTGCCAGGCACTGCATCCTAATGGTGGCCAAGGCAGTCAAATGCCCCCTTTGGCTGGGCGGCACTACCCTGAGGAAACTACCAGGCAGAGGCAGAGCAGCCTGGGGCTCTCCTGCACGGGAGGCAAGACCAGAAAGGCCTGTTGGCATTCTCACCGTGACAAAAATGTGAAATGGTGCCGTTCTCCAACCCAGTCCCTGCGAAGCAGCAAGGATTGGAGTTGTCAGTGCAGCAGCAGACCGCTCCAGCTCTAGCTCCCGGAGGACGGTGGGGTGCTGCCTCCTGGGACTAAGCACGGCGGAGCCTGCTCAGGGTTTTCCTGAAGCCTGGGGCGTCCTGCCCGTCTCCCGCAGGCAGCAAACAGCCGGGCTCCCCGGTGCCGCCTCTTGGACGATGCAGAGAAAAGGGCTGGAGGCCCCACTCGCCTGATCGCTGCGACCAGCCGGTCCCAGGGACTCCTGTGCCTCCGCGGCAGGGCGAGAGCGCCCCGCTCCCCGCCCGCGTTTCCCCCCTGGTCGCGGGCAGGCGCAGGGGCAGTGCCAGACCGCAGCTCCCGGCGTGCTCCGCGGCCGCCGCCAGGGCGGGGCGGGGCAGGAGCAGCAGCTGCTGCGGGGGCCGGGCTGCTCGGCTGGACACCGCCCGTGATACGCTGTCTCCGCCCCTCCGCCCTCGCGCGGGAAATCTGTGGCGGAAGTCGTGTGCCACAAGTGCGGGTGACCACGGAGTGGTTCCGAGTCAGCTTTCAGCTCAAGTCTGTGGGGCGCCGCCATCTTTGTGCGGGGCGGGCGGCGATGCCCAAGTCCTGCGCGGCACCGCGGTGCAGCAATCGCTATAGCAGCCGCTGCCGACAGCTCACCTTCCACAGGTGCGGGGGCGCACGGGGGAGGGCTGCGGGGCCCGGCCCGGCCCGGCCCGCACTACACTGACTGGTGCTGCCCCCGCAGGTTCCCCCGGAGCCGGCCGGAGCTGCTGGCCCGCTGGGTGGTCAACCTGGGCCGCACGGACTTCCAGCCCAGCTGCCACGCAGTGCTCTGCTCGCAGCACTTCCAGCCCGACTGCTTCAGCCCTTGCGGCAACCGCGCCAACCTCCGGCCCGACGCCGTGCCCACGCTCTTCACCGCCCCGCCCGCTGCCGCCGTGAGCCTGCCTCCCTGCCGGGCGGGTCTGGGCCGGGTTCCGGGCCTGGGGACGGGGAGCGGGGCCTGGGGAGCCCTCGCGGTGCCAGGCGAGGGCCCCAGGTCTGCTCCTTGCCCTATCCCAGGGCACTTCGCCAGACCTCCAGGCCCACTGCTCCGCTGGAGGCGGGTGGCTTGCTGGGCACAGGCTGCGTCTCGGACTCATCCGGCCTCGGAAAGCCACGTGCAGACCTGAAAATTCAGGCCCGAGGTCCATAACCGCTTTCGTGGCTCACCGGTGTCTGGGGGACTAACGAGGGCTTTGTCTTTGTCACAGCAAATCGGGAATGGGAAGAGTTCTCTGAAGGATGCTGAGGATCCCCCGTTGCCAAAAGTACGTCTGTGCCTTGCAGTTGTGTGCTCCCTACCTGCCTTTCAGCAGGAGGGCAGTGCTCTCTAGCCCTTTGTGATCCTGCCAGTAAAGTGTCCTGTTTTCAGACTTGTTTAAATGCACTGAACCACCTGACTATAGAAATCCTGTCTGTCTGGCACTGAAAAAGTTTAAAGCAAGTTTGCCTCAGTCACTTCTACCTTCTGCTTTAATTTGGATTAGTAATTATGTTTAATGCATGCAGTGATTGAGGAAAAAAGAGAACCTGAAGGGAGGGCATCATTCTCCTAAAATGAGTCTCTGAGAACAAGCTGATAGAGGTGGTTTTGGAGGGTGAGGGGCAGTAAGCTGTGCAGGTCTGAGCTACATTCATGGTTTCTAACAGGACTCTGCAGACAGTTGGGAGGACAGGGGACTGGAAGCAGAAGCTGTTCATCAGGAGCCCCAGTCCACTACAGCAGAGTATCCAGTAAAGGAGGTAAAACAGTCTCGTTGCTCCATCTTGTGGGCAAAGCCAGGCATTGCTCTTGCTGGCTACACAACAAAGGACTTAGACCAGGGTTGGGCAGTTTTGGCTGGGAAGCCACATAACCAAGTTTTGGAAATGCTTCTATAATGTAACCATCCTGGATGGGGTTGGGTTCAGCAGAGCTGGAGATTGCTTCAAGAAAACAAGATGGCTTGTGATGCTGCTCAGATGGTTTGGTCATTACTAAGACAGCACCTACAAGTCTGTTGCATTGATTGCACAAATTGGATCTTTGTTCTTGAGAGAGCTCTCCAAGTTCTGGCGCCTGCCAGGACAACCTGTGCTGCTCAGTAAAGGCCAGGGGAAGTTGCTAGCTGATCTGGACAAAATGGCCAGGCACACATGAACACTCTGCCAAGGTGCCTGCTGCACTATAGTGCACACTGAAACACAGAGTTTTTCAGAAGATATAATTTTAACAAATTTATAAAAAATTATATGCTAAAAATCAAACACCTGTTATAACATTTTAATTGTATTTCAAAAAATATTTTTGTCCTGATGCATAACAGCTCAAAATAAAGTTACTCTTGTATATAGTTGGGGTGGGAAGTTGTGTGCATGGGGTGGGGGCTGAGCTGGGTGTATTGTTGCAGGCGGGAGGCTGCCTACACACTAGGTCTCAGGGGCTGGTTAGGGGAGAGGGGGGCAAGGGGTGTGTACTGCAGAATTCACTGTCCCCCCCTTCCCCCACCACACACACTCACACTCTGGTCTGTGGCACTGCATGAGGCTGAGCTGTGCCTGCTCTTTGCTCATCAACAGCACTGTCCTGCTCCCAGCCAGCAAGCACAGCTTCCTGGTGGGGCTGTCTTTCATCCACTTGGCTGTTCACAGCTTGCTGCTCATTGCACTGGGTGTACAGAGTGGGTGGCAGGCAGCCAGGAGCTGGACCCCTGCATACTAGAGTGGGATCTGCCTGGCTTCAGCTCCCCCAACCCTGCTTGGCTGGGTGTGTAGTGCCCAGCACGTGTCCTCACACCTGTCATTGCTTCCTCATACTATCTGTTGCCTGGAGCAGCTCAGGAGGGGCAGGGGCTGTGCAGTAGCCCTGCCAGGAAGCTGTGCATGGTGGCAGGGGCTGGACTGGGTGCATAGTGTGGGCTGCCCTGTGCAGAAATCAGCACCACAGTATGATCTGTTAGTGGGTTAGATCTG
This sequence comes from Caiman crocodilus, assembly GCA_030014935.1. Lineage (NCBI taxonomy): Eukaryota > Metazoa > Chordata > Crocodylia > Alligatoridae > Caiman > Caiman crocodilus. Next base: position 1,546,540 of record JAGPOW010002149.1, on the reverse strand, counting down.
GCCTGTGGGCCATATTTGGCTATATTTTGCCCACTCCAGGACTCAATGCTCAAGAGAGGGAAGAAAGATTAACTATGTTACTGCAAGCAAAGTAGGTTCTTCTGTAGGGGCCTTATGCACCATAGGCATGAAGATGAGATTCTGACAGCAAGAATTGCAGAGAAGAAGTCTGATGTCTGGCTTAATGTTGTTTGGAAAATTTAAACTATTCCATTTTGATGAGGTATACAAAGTATTGAACTTCGTGTCAGTGCTAGGCTTGTTCTTTGGCCTTGGCTTTTAAGCACTGAAGGTCACATATGAAATATGCTCAGTGCCAAGTTCAGGGGACACTTATTCCTTGCAAAGTGGTTGTAACAGGAACCAAGGATTCAGAACTGGATTCTGTAACTGGCTTTGCCTCTACTGAGCTTGGACAAATTACTTCATCTCTCTGTGGCATCACCTCTTTACTGTAAAACAGGGAGATAACTAACCTGCCACATGGAAAACAGCTGCTCTTTACTCTTATTGGGTTGTGTTGTATAACTGCTAGCAGGCCTCAGCCTTGCCCTCCTCTCACTTTCCCTTCCCTGTGTTCTTTTATCAGGTTACTACAACAGAGGCAGCAGAAACAGAGGACAGGCAGCTGAAATCCAGGCCCCTAGTGCAGAGGCACCACCTTCAGAGCTCAGATCACAGCTATGCCATTGCTGACTGTACTTCTTTGAAAAAAAAGCTCTTTCAAGCCCTGGAAGAAAATGAAAAACTCCGGAAATGCCTAAAAGTTAAAAGTGTAGAACTAAAGAGGATACTTGTGCGGCTCCAAACTTGTAAAAAGCAGCACTGAGAACTCCAAGCTAACCAAGCTCCTGGAAGGGTACTGGGCCTGACTTTCTAAACACTCTTCTACCTCCAAGAACAGCACCTCGAGAGGCTGCTGCCTAGTGCAACTTTCCCATGGGTTAGGTGACTTGGTCTTGTTGCTGTGGCTTCCCCTGGACGTAGCTTTACATTCACACAAATCATAACTGCCTAGTGGACAAGAGCTGAGAACTAGTGCCCAGAGTCTGAGAGAGAGAAAAATCTGAACGCATGAAAACTCAAACTTGTACATCATGCTTGAGTACTTGTAATGTTCGTACAGTTGTTAAAGGGGAAAGGAAAAAATTGACAGGGAACTAGGAGATACTACAAAAGTTTCCTTTGGATGCTGTTGCTTTTAGTATGCCATTTAATTGACAGTGAGAAGTGGGTAATTTTAATGCTTCCTTAAGGCATTTCTTGCCTGTATTTTGACAAGAGTTAATAGTACTTATTTTTCTCCCATATGTAAAATATAGGTGGTAAGAAGCATCTTACCTGTAATCTTCCTGTAAGTGTAAAACAAAGAACAGTTGTGAACTAATTCTAAAGCTACAAAGCAGCTGAAGGGGTCAAAAAGCCAGTTTGCAAGTTGTATTAGGGTTTTTCTATTGCCCTTTCATTCTGTAGCCTGTAAGAAAAGGGATTTGCTTCCTTGACAGTAAAAACTATTTAAGCACAGGAAAACATAAGGGTCAGTGTTGACTGTTTATTACTTACAAACTTTATGACTTTGTCTCCTTAAGTCTAAGTATTGAAATTTATCTACCTAGTGGTGGCATTTTTTTTTTGTAATTAACAATAAATGTGTTTAATAACTTTTGTACTTCTGAGCATTTCATTTCCAGACAATCCTTCTATTATGGCTAATAACATTCACTTGCAGTACCTGGCTCCAACCATCTCCCACATGATAAAAACAGTGAAAGATGGCAATTTTTGAGAGCTTACAAGACTTGGGGGGGGGGGTGTTGAACACTTACTAGAGACACAGGTCTTCTCCCTTGTTACTTATAAGTCTGGCCTGTCTATAGCAAGTTATTATTTATAAAATACAACTTGACAGAGAATCAAATCGGGAAAAGGTTTATTTGGACAATCCAGCATTTTCTGCTTCACCAGCTGACAAGATAAATTAAGTATTTGGTGCCTAGAAAATTAAATCTGCATCAAAAGGTACCTGGGATAGTTTTTAACTAAGATTCATTCAAAACACAAAGTTTAGTGCACAATTAACATATATGTAAAATTTGTGGTGATAAGTAATGAGAACTCCTACAGCAGGAGCCGTTCACAAACAACAAGATTTATTTTTTTTAAACCTGGTGACCATCATTGGATTGTAAGACTAGGCAGGGGAAAGACTTCCCAGCTTTTCTGGAACAGCTATAATGAACCAACTCTTTAGAATAATTTTGTTGACAACAGTCCTTGCTCATGTGGCTTTCTGTTTTTAATCGGGAGACCAAGACAGTGACAGGACCGAGCAGAACGGCTATTAGACAGAAACAAGGGGCAAAGGTGCATGTCAGGAACATGTTTACTGCTGTTGGTATTAATACCAACAATGCTGTGTCAATATACACCTGTTTGTGTCCCCTGCATATACATGAGGGCTCTCCCAGGACTGACCAGGAGCAGAACTGTTCTCTCGTGACCCATTAAAAGCCACCAACTGCTCCTTTCATATATAAGAGCCTTAACTTACTGCTGTGCCAGCTAGGAAACACTATCATCTCCATCAGTCTTCCACCTTTCTGTTGTTGGAGCAGTAGTGCCGCTTCTGGGGGTAAGTCCCAAGCATGTGCTGTGGCTATTCCAGGGACTCTATTTCCACAGCTGCCTCTGCTATTGAAAGCAGCCAGCACAATTCCCATGTTCTCACCTCCTTACCCCATTTGGCACATTACTTTTTGGTCCAGTTTACCTGCATCAACTGCATTTCCCTCTCTTGCTAGAATGAAATCAACTGGAAAGCAACAACTGCAACAGTAAATTCAGCTGATCCGAACAATTCAGATTCTAGCTAATTCAGTTTCTCACGCACCAAAACAGACTTCAAATTCCATGGAGTTCTTCGCTTAGCAGAAGCAGAATGTGTGCGACAAGGACTGTGGTTGTAATCCTGATAATTAATCTAGTGTCATAATGGTGCTTAGAATCAGTGTCACTAACAATTGGATGGATTCATGCTGAAAGGCATCCATGCGATTAGGTAAAGCAGAAAACTTAGTTTCCAACATACTCATTGTTCTCAAACAATAAGCATGTTTTTCATTCACATCTGGGACAATCTTTATATCTTTTTCCAGTAACACTCGATGAAGAAGATTCCTAGGAGGCAGTCATAAATTTAACTTCCTCTTAAGTAAGATTATATTAGCTATTGTTTTGAGTTAAGGACAGTGTAACCTGACCCTGTCAGAAGGAAAAGAAGGAAGAGTAAAGAGTCCTCTTCCCTGCTCACAGTGTGAAAGGAAACACTGAGTGTGAACAAATGAGCTGCTGTCAACTTGCAGCAGGAAAGACTGGATCAAAAGATAGCTGCAGCCCAAGCCCCATACTGCTCCTCCCAGGCAGAGTGCACCACACAGTCTCAGTTAGGTCACCTTGCTATTTATTACACCATGGTCCTGGATAGCACTGCTTTGGAGCAGGTCCTCTCTTGTTGTTCTTCAACATAATTGGTATGACACCACCCTCTACATGAACCATAAAAATAAAAATGTCTCTTTAAATTCATCAGATCCAGTGGGAAGGTTTTGCAGCTTCCGTTGACATGGGTTCCATACATGATGCCCTGCTTTCTCACTAGATTAGCTATCTGCATCAATTCTGTGAGCTGTTAAGGACAAACACATGGAGAGAGTATGTTCATTAGAAACTTTAGAAACATTAGTACTTTAGTTCAGGATATTTACCATAAAAACTAGTTACAGACAGAAATGTCACTACTAGCGAATAACATTATAAGCAAGACACTTATCCACTTATGAAAACTTCATAAGAGATTGACCACTCACTCAGTGCATGCATACATCCTTGTTACAAGGAAATCCTGGATTTATTTAGAAGAGACTTGTATTCTTCAGTTAATTCACAATGCAGTTATTCTGAAGTAGTGAGACCTGTCACTATATTACCTACCTTGCAAAATGATTCTGGGGACAGTTGCAAAGTCAAATCAAACACTTAATAATATCAAGCTCCCATCTCTTCTTATCACCCCATATCTTGACCAGTCAATATGAACAGCTCTTCTTTCCACCACTGACGTCACCACCAACATGAGAAAGAATCAATAGAGATCACCAAGACCATGCTAACTCCTCAGAACTAACGAATCCAATTCCCTGAAACTGAGATATCTTAACTGGCAGCTCCATAGTAATATTGACCCCAGTGTTAAGAGCTGACTGCATGGGAAGGTAGTTCCTTTCTTGGCTGCTGGGATTGAGGCCCAGTGACTAGAGGAAAGAAGACTGGAGTCCTGGCTACTTACATTGCTTTGGTATCCTAAGGGCCTCATTGTCAGCAGACATCACTTGGTGCAGAACTCCTCGGAACTGATACAGCACTTTCAAACTCTTGTCTTCACCTACACAAGGGTCGTAGAACCCAGGCAGTCCAGCCTTAAGCAAGAAAACCAATATAATTAAGCACAAGAGAACGATGCTTTCACAGCTTTTCCACTGGAGCTTTTGGGGTACAACAGAAAAAGGTGGGGAAATTACAAGTGGTTATCTACTTTTCAAAAGTGGACACAGCCAATATCCAATCTAATCACTGTCCAAGACTAATTAAAAGTTCTTTCCACATACATACCAACATGTTGCTTCTATCATGAAACTGCTTATTATTTTAATATTTCTCTCCCTTGCTGCTGTTTGAAAGACTTGCACAAACAGGAGAAATTGACTCTCTAGGAAAAAAAGCAAAAGCAGCCACCCTACCCAGTGCTCTGAGTCAGCTCGAAACAACAGAAAAGAATCATTTTCCCTTCCCACATTTCTTCCAGTGATTTTAACAACTGCAGATAAGCCAATCTCAGCTCCCTGTGACTTTCAGGCTGATTCTCCCACAACAGCATTTATTACACAGCTCATAATAGGACTAAGGCATTCCCCTGCCTCAAACTATGACCATGCAGAAGAAGGAAGAGAGTCTCAAAAACTGCCTAGATGCACTTATACTAGAGTGGGCTATGCTCCTGGACAGTTTAGCTGCACTCTGCCTGGTGAGTAAGCTGTACAACAGGAGTGCAAATGGGCCTGCAGTAGATGTGAACACTAAGAATACCAGGCACAGATGCCAGTTTTCATAGGCCTAGAGCCTGTGGAACTGGAAATTGAGCCTCAATTGACAAACACCATCCGCGTGCTAGATTGTATAAAAAAATATTTAACAAGGTAATTACTGTACCTTGGATTAGAACAGCTCAAGACTGGAGGTAATTTGTTATTGCTAGATGCAGTTTTCCTCGTTTAACATGAAGCAGCAATCAGAATGAGCTGTCTCTTTAGAAACAAAAGCTTTGATGCTAGGGGATGAAAGGAGAGGCCAAGACCCATGCCTCTTGCAGCCCATCTTGAAGCAACTCTAACTATGCCTGCTGCATTGCTCCAAAGTCAGTAATGGACTTCCTGCCCCACAGATAGCATTGTGTTGATTCAAGAACTAGGAAAACTATCACAAAGATAGGGACAGCATGACTGACAGCACTTGATACAAACACTGGTTCTCTGGATCTAGATTGGCTAGCTCCAACTAGATTACTAAATCCCCCACCACAGCAGAATATATGGTAATTTAGATGGATACTTAAGAGCTCTGTTACCTGGTCAGACCCTGTGGTTTCCTTGAGCACTCACACAGTTAGCACATACCTTGGATGCCTCTGTTAGGATGAGCTTGGAGTCCTTCACCATGCATTGCAGCGGGATGGTCACATCAATCACTTTCACCTTCTCATTTTTCCGGCTGTTATCGTTGACAAACTTCCCATACCAGGCATTCACTACAATCAGACCTGCATTTTGCACAAGGACATCTCCATGGGCAAAGGCTGCCTTGAGCATCTGGGCCCAGCTCATGCCCACACCTAACATCTTCCTGGAAAGATTCCCATATCCTTCAGCACACCAGGACAAGCCCAGCCAGAATGAAAGGAGAATTTCTGCACTGACCCGTGACCCTCTGAAACCTAACCAAGTGGGAAATAGGGCACAGACAGATACCTTCCACCTCCTACCACTACCTTTGATCCAGGCCAATCCCTTCCTAGCAAAGCACTTTTAAGTTCAGGATTAACAGAAGATGACTGAGGCAGTTCACATTTCTCAGAACAATGATTTTAGGCTGTCCACAGATTTAGGCAGCTGTCACTGCAGCAGTTACACTCAATTCACCCTTTGAATGTCATTTTTGAAAGCATAAAGCCCAAGAAATTATACAGCACTTAGGATTTCAAAGTTAAGGTCTATTGGTAAATTACGTTGCTTGGGAATGACAGAATCCTAGGGTGCCTATACACATGCAGTGAGGCTGCTCCGGTGCACTGTAATTACAGCATGTTGGAGCAGCCTCACTCAAGTAATCAAGTCTGCCAGAGCATGGTAATTACCATGCTCCAGAAGATTCCCATATGTCGTGTAGTAGAGTCCCCACACTGAAAAATGGTTTGGTGAGCTTTAGTTAAAGCGCCCCTGCTGCCATTTTTCAGCATGAGAATGCTGATACATGAGATGCTCCAGGCGCTTTAATTAAGCAGCTCTTGGGACTGCTCTAATTAAAGCTTCTGTGTCACCCCCGCCCCTCAACCCGGAGCATGTACATAAACACCCCATGACTCAAGATACCTGATATATACACAGACATTTATGGTTTTTTACAGTGGTCTCCCAGCTCTTAGGGTAAAAGTCAATGGAAAAAGCTGCTGGTGCCTATCCAGTACTGCCTGAATTCTCCTGGCTCTAAGTTCAAAGCCAGACCACATCCCCCAGCAACATGTTAGAACACTACTGGGTGTCCCCCCCCTCCCTTCTGCTGCATTCTGTGTAGACACTCGAGATAAGCTTGTACTGGGGCCTTCCCCTGTCTGTGCAGCAGACATAGACTTAAACTCATTCTGGCATGGGAGGCATCAGCAGGGCAAGACTAGGGGGTGGGGCAATTTTAGGGGAGCACTACTGCTCTGTGCTCCCCTACCAGCCAGGGAACCAGCGCTCTCAAGGGGGCATATGCCCCCCAGTCCCCATATACGCATCACCTATGCATTCTGGATTTGTATTGAGCGTGAAAACTGAAAACCCACAAACATCTCTTATGTCTACCTCCCACTTGTCTCTCCCCAGCCCTCCCACCTCTGCAGAGGTGCCCTTCCTCTCCCCAAACCTGCAGAACAAACAATGTGTGCTGTGCTCTTTACCCATCCTGGCTTCCTCTGCCTCAATTATTCTCCGGACAGACTCCTGCATTAACCGAACCTGCCACGACAAAGAATAGAATAAAATCCAGCAGCAAAAGAGACTGTTTAAGAGATGCAAAGAAGTTCCATGTAGAAGCAGCTTCCTTTAGCCAAAGAGGGCCTGAGCCAGGTGAAAGAATTAGGACACATCTGCAGGCCAGGGCCTAAATATCACCGGAGAGCCAGCTAAACAGCATATGAAATTGAGGCTAAGAATAAAGAACAAAATTGGAAATGTAGTGCCATAACACAGAGCGCTGGGCTAGTCCTGCCTGTACATCACTCAAGCCCAAAAGCAGCATCCCAAACAAATAAAGGAGAAAGTATGCAGGAGACCCTGAATTACACTTCCCATGCGGAGAGCATGCTGTCATGGGGCTATGAATAGGGACCTACCAAAATCCTAGCAGAAGTGGGCTGTGTGGCAGCTCCTTTAATCTTGCAGGTTCCCCCGCACACACCCCCTGCCAACTGGGGTTTTAAATACGGTGCCATTTTTCTCTCTGGGCCTATCAGCAGCAAGCAGCAGGGTCACTGGGGCCCCTCAGCCAATCAGCAATGGGGCAGGGCACACAGAGGAACTTGCAAGATTAAAGGAGCTGCCATGCAACCCACTTGCACTGTGATTTTGGTAGGTCCCTATCAAAGGTCCCAGAGTGCACAGGCTTGCCAGTCCCCCAGACTTCCTAGATTACGTGGTTGTAGCTACAGGAGCTCCAGTTGGCAGCCTACTGTGCACAGCTTCCAGCTTCTCCCATACCCCTGAATTTTAATTATTTGTGTCCCCATAGTTTTACTTTTACACATCTCCCACCCAGAAATTAATTCTGTCCTTTCACCTAGCCCCATATCCAGTCATCCTCAGCTCCCCACACTGGTGCTGTCCATTTGTTCAGAGGAAAAAAGAGGGAGTCAGCAGCTAAGCTTCCCTGGACTACAGGGCTTTTTGTTCGTGCCAGCAGCAAAATCAAGGGGGCTCCCCCAAAATAAGGCTGATATCCATAAAAGGGCTGAAGCTTCTTCCAGCACTACCAGTCCAGTTTCAGTCCCGCCCAGAATCAGGTGACTTCAGAAACCAAGCAAGTTAGCAGCTGGCAGTACAGTGCAAGTTCTACATGCTGACCTGGAAGCACAGCTAGAGGATACAGCATGTGACCTGCATGTAACAAAATCATCAACCCAAGGATGATGCCATCCAGCAAGGGTGCAGGGAAGGAGAGAGCACTTACTGCAGCTTCTGCCTCCTGTTTCTTCTGTAGGATGTCACTGGCTGTGCTTTCCCTTTGCTTCTCCAACTCTCTGATAAAAGAAAGTTAAACATAATTTTAAATGTGATACAGCCACAAGAAGGCACTTCCAATACTACCCATCTCAACAGACATGACATCCCAATGAGTGAGGGCCACCACCTACCCAAGCTGCCATCAAGCTGTGCTGTGGGTCTGTGTACAGCCCTAATCCTTCAGTGCTCCATTTTTCCTCAGACTTCATGCTACATAGTGACTGTACCTCAGATACCACACCACTTGACCCACCACCCAAAGACAACTGGACAGGAGTACCCAATCCCATACTCAGAACTCACTTCTCCTTTTGTGCTTGGAGGTAGGGTTTGATGATTAGCCTATGCATAGCAAAGTAGATAACTAGGGGTCCCACGGTGGCATAGAATACAGCACTGGGAAGCAGCTGATCTGTCAGATGGATAGGGAAAAAGTAGGTCTGGCTAGCCCTGTTCAACCTAGAACAAAGAAGAATGAAATGGCTGGTCACAGCAAGCCTGGAATTCTAAAGGGCCCAGCAGAATAGGTCCAACAACAGCCAGCAGCAGGGGATCCAATTCAGTGACAGCAGACAGCAAAGGCCATGAGATGGTTTGAACTCTGAACCTTCAAAAGACAAAACACCTCCTAGACCAAATCAGAGCAATTGCAAGGCACATTGCAGAAGCCTGCCAGACTCTTATGTGGAAGGGACAGATGATTCTTCTGAAAAAATCCACTGCTGCACTGTTCTCATTCACTGAATGACCTACTCACTGGATTTTAACCCACAAGACTAGATCAGTTACCTGTCCCTGTGCACAGCATGGAACACAATGTTCCCAGCTGCACAGCAACAGTGGATACTCGCAACAGAAAGAGGTCACACTCACGCATGCGTCTTGCAGGAAGAATATGAAAGATTTTACCATAAGCAGGTGGTAAACAATTTCAGCAAAGATCAGTTTCTCATTAGGACTGGAATCCAGAGCTGGGCTAATTACAGCAGTGTTTGCATGCCCTCTGCTGGCAAAGTCAAAGTATGCACTATAATATAGCAACACAGTAGGGGCTCAGTGTCTTTTTCTAATGCATGGTATTAGAAACATGTCAGTTTTCATTAGTTAACTGTAACAATATAGATGGCTCTAAATATTTGCCAGGGTATAAAGTTACTAGTGCTGGAACACAATTCAAGATATTCTTGAAACAGGGAAAAAAAAA
>JAGPOW010002149.1:1458717-1536355 GCA_030014935.1 Caiman crocodilus | reverse complement strand
AAAAAAAAATCCCCAGCCAGTTTTGTACCAGTTTCTTACAGTGATGTTCTAAACTAGTCTTTAAAAAGCACCCTCAGATTACTTTTATTTTCTTACAAACTGGGTATGATTGAGATCTCAGCACTGGACAGAGGAATGCTGGCAATATGTACTTGGCTTCAGAGGGCCACATGTCTATCGCAAAAGCAAGGGCAGCTGCAATCTATTCCTTTTGTATTGCATGCATGTGCATCACTGCCCTTGGGCTCTATTTGCCAATATGCCTGGAACACCCACATCAGGGAGGCCCTGATGTAATGTGGAGCAGAGATGCAGGAGATACATTACAGTTATTAACTTAACTGACTTGATTTTCAGGGACACGCCTTGGGGAACACCAACACTGACAGTAGCTCCTAAAATACTGTGCCTGGAAATCTTCCTCTCCGCTCCATATTCCACCACGGTCCCAAATAAACCAGCCCTGGAACAAGAGAACCAGAGAAGAGTCAAGCAAGGGCAAGCTCTCTGATCTTTCTCATAGCTAAATTTTATTTACTGTAGTTTCACAAAGTTTCAAGCAAAATGAAACAAGAGGAAACTACATAACAAGGAACATGCTGTGTACAGGAAAGGTTAGTTAGTGAGAGTGATTCACCCTGTAAATACAAGATAAGACCAAGAAGACAGGAGTCTTCTGCAGTGATCAAGACTTACAGTCCAAAGGTTCAGTTAAGCCACTAAGACTCCAGCCATTCATTTTACCTGATTAACAGGGAGAATTAGAATTCAAGGGAAGCCAACATTCAAACAGGACAGTACAAGCACAGATGTAGTGCACAGGTTGTGCAGGCCTGCAGCAGTGGCGATCAGATTTCCCTGCATGACACACTGACATGTGGTTGGCATGAACATCCCACGGCCACACTTACTTGAGAGAGCCTTTGACTCGTGTGTGATCCTCATCCTGAAACTTATGCTGGTAACTGATCATCATGAAGGAGTTAGGGATTCCCAGCTGAAACACCAGAGAAGCATGAGTGCATGGGAAAGCATCACTAGTCACCACTGTGCATCCCCAGCCACCACTGTGCATCTCCATAGAATCCCCTTTCTGCTCAGACCCTTATGCAAGGTATAAGCATGCCAAGAGCTGTCCCCTGCATGCCACTACCCATGACTGGAGCTGTTCTACATTCACAGTGTCTGGCCCCATAAAGCACTGGAGCCTTTACAGGGGAGAGGACTAAGGTTTCAGGATACAAGGGAGATCCCCTTTTACAGAATAATCTGCAAAGCAACAACCAGAGGAGAACTGGCTTAAAAGGGCAGTGTCAATTGGTTTAATGCCAAGGTTTCTATTACTATATCTGGAGAAAAGTACTGCATTTGCTCAAATCTAAGACAACCCTAAATTTAAGACACCTCCCCCAATAATTAGATTCTATATATGGAAAATGTATAAATTTGTTATAAATTTTCCATATATATAATCTAATTATTGGAAGGTGATCTTTAATTCATGCCCCCACTGCAGGGGACCAGGTGGGGAGGCAAGTGGTGTAGGGAGATCAAGCAACTTGCCCCTGCTTGTGCCTGCCCCCACTAAGCTATGCTCCCCCTTTACCCTCCCCAGCCTCTGCTTCACCCGTCCCCAACTTTTAACCTTGCTCAATGCTGGCAGACTTCATCCCTGTTTTAGCCCAAGGCACTGAGCATGGCCTCAGCCTAGCCCTCACAGCAGCTCTGTGGACTGTGCATCACCATTATGGGGCCAAGCTGGGAGAATGCTCAGTGCCCAAGGCTGCAGTGTTCATGAAGCTTTGCCGGTGCACAGCAAGGGGGAGGGGGAGGGAAGAGGGGCCAGCAAACCAGAGGCTGCATGAGGAGCAGAAATGGCAAGAAGAGGCTGTAGGAGGGAAACAGTGAGGTGCAAAGGTGGGGGAGGGGCACAGAAGAGCCCACAGGTAACAGCTACAACTGTTACCAAACCTCAAATAGGAGTCAGAGCCTGAGCCACAGCAGCTGCCTATCCACCCAACCTCCATGGCCCTTGTTTGTGATTCTAAGATGAGGAGCTCCCCCTTCCCATGTTAAATAGGGAAAAAAGCCCATCTTAGAATCAAGTGATATGGTAAGCTTCCAGGCACCCTTAGAGAGAGCAACTGGAAGCTGCTTGCTTTATCCCAGACTAATGGGATCCTTCTGAAGTCCCCCAACTCCATTCCTACTTAGCCCCACATTTCTTATTAGGAAGTCACTGCTGGAGTCTACAGGCAAAATGGGTGGGCACACACACTGAACTGCACCAGTGTATCCAGGACTGCCAGATGTCTCCATGCAGCAGGAAGATTAGTGTTTCTTCCCAGACAAAGGGGAAAATTAAGGCTGTTCTCAAACACTTCCCTGAAGCACTGTGCCTTAGGCTGGGTAGCAAGCATGTCTAATGACCCAATGACACCTCCAAAGAGCTAGGTCATTTCTGTGTCAAACATGCTACAAGCTCCCCCAGTGAATAAGGGACTGCCAGGGAGCATTCTCCACTGCACACAGCAGTGAAGGACTCACTTGCATTGCCACTGTGAAATGGCTGCTTTTGGTATCCCGGACAATACTTGTATTCATAGATGACTGGATACCCCATCGCCACTGTAAATAGCCCATGGTGTTCTTATCTAGGTTTCGTGCCAAGACGGTTGTGAGGCCTGGTTGGATCCCACGGGATGAAAACTGCAGAGCACAGTGCGTAGTGATGAAGCTAAAAGAAACAAGGAGAGTCATGGCAGTGACAGTAAGTACAGAGACTTCCTCCACACTGCCTCAAACTCAGAAGCATCAGTAGGCAGGGCACCACAAGAAGCATTTGCTGCAAGCTGCAGGCACAACTCTCCAGGTCCAACAGAACCATCAATCAGTTTAGACAGTGCGGAGTAATGACAACTGATAGGAAACTGGCACAAAAATAGACCCCAGTCCAGACACAGGGACCACACTAGGACCAGCCCAATGGAGCCTTTGAAACACAAAGCTTTGCTGTCCAATAGGTATGACCTGGGAATTCATGGAGTTGGCATCCTCAGCTGCTAGACAGGCTTCCAATTGCTGTTCAGCAGTTCCCTGGTATTAGCATGAGAAATGGCATCAGTCAGCTAGAGTGGAGAGTGCTATGATGTACTCAAGGGACTACAATGTTTGCAAATCAGGAGGTCTCTGAAGGCAGGAGACTGCATTGCCACCAATGATCCAGAGGCTCCAATGCACAGGAGTAACCACCACCACCACCACCTCATATGGTACTGCAAAGAAAGATGGCTCAGTCCTGTGCCAGCCTGCATCCACCTAGTGGTAAACCCTGCGCTACTTTTGTCCTATGAAATGTCATCTATTTTCTGAGTGTCATCACTGCTCTTTTGCACAAGTCCCATAAAGCCCTAGAGGAGTGGCCAGGATTCTGAAGAATATTATTGAGCATTACTGCTGCACAACATCCTGAGGCTTGTGATAGAGATCACTTGAGCTCTGGTCCCCTTCCCTCATCAACTTGTGGAAAGACATTCATATAATTTGGAGCCACAAAGCAACCTGTTTTTTGCAACATAACTGACATTCAGGATCAACCTCTGAAAAAGATCCAAGACATCTATTTGTTCTACCTTCCCCTTCAGATTATGAATAAATGGCTTAATTATACTCACCCTATTGCCATTGTGGGACATTATGTCACTTTAATGGTCCCTTGTCCTACATGGCAATGCCAACCTGCTTATTTGCATTCCAAATGCAGGCATTCCCCCCATTTTCTCTTACATCCCAAGCAGAGCCAGCACCCTTGTCACAGCAGCGAAAGGACAACCAAATTACAGTCTGTGGGTTCACTTTGAAAATAAGCAAACTGCCATTCCTACTCTCCTGTGGGCGATGCTACAGTGAACTGGGTCAGAATCCTTCCCATTTTAGGTACAGATATTCATTTCATTTCTTCATTTTTCTTTTTAAACACAAACATGGCAAGGAGTTTAACGCAGGCTTTCTACACTCGAATCTCAAAGCTGGCATGTTTGCTTGCAACTCCAGCCCACTCTGTTGACCTCCACATTCTTGCCAACAGTTTGCAAAAAACAGTTTTCTTTAAGAACCTTTCTGAAAGGTTGCAAGGGTGCCATCTGCTGGTTACAGCATGGCATGCCACCCCAAAGAAGCTGGAGCAGTGTACATAAAGCTTGAAGCAACATAAAATAGGAAAATAGCATTCGTTTCCAAAATGATCAACCCATAAAGGGATAACCACTTTCAGATGAGACTAAAAAAAGTTGTGAAGCACCATTCTTATTTCCTTCATGGTAACCTGGATCACATGCCATGAAACTATTTACAGTAGCAATACTGTAAACGGCAGCGAAGTTTTGTACACATACAAGCTTAACTGTATGTGTCTGTGCATTTCTGTATTCTTTCTCTGCCAAGTCTTTAAAGACTATTGTTTAACAATTCCCACCCAGCCTGACCTGACAGCAGTCAGACTCCTGTTTTTAAGGACATGTTTTAAGGACACCAGGGCACACTGACTGCGAGGTCAAAAATCCAGGATTATGATTTCACAACCGAAGCAAATACATATCCAAGGGTGAGAGAGAGCAGCGTATTGAACCCCAGAGCATAATTAAAAGTATGAGGCATAATAAAAAAGAACCAACTAAAACATGAATACATATGCAACCTAAATATACAAATACACAATAGCATCAGTACAGAATATTCAAATAAAGAGGGCGCACAGTAGCTTTTCATATATTTACCATCTTGGTGTAAGGTTACGAAGTATCTTCAAACCAAGGAGAGGTCCATGAAGGTCTCCAGCTTCAAACTCTAGCTGGTTAAACATAAGAGGCAAACCAGTTTAGGAGGAAATTACTGACAACAACTATACAGCACTTCCTCACATCTTTATTCTGATGATTTTGCACTACGGACATGTGTCAGTGTAGCATACACAATTCATGACTGTCCACTTTGGCCACCAGCCTTTTCTACTACTGTTAGGTTCAGGATGAGTAGAGGCTCAATGATACTAGTAAAACGTCTGTTGATTTTACATCAGCTCATCTGAATAGGAGCAGTGCCTGACCTAGTCCCTGAAGTGAAAGGCATGACATTTCCACCAAAGTTCCAAGGTAGCAACTGATGGTTTAGTCCCCAGATGATTCCTCTTAACAGACACATCCACCTATCCACCCAGGATGGGGGGTAGGGGGTGCAAAAGCAGCCATCTGTGATGCAGGGGTGGCTACAACCCAGCTCCCAGCACCCTCCTCCACTCACCAGTGCAGGCAGACCTACAGGAACCTTTGGGGACTTCTTTTATAAATCCCCAGAGCACGTAAGAACCCCATCCACTTCCCTTCCATGCTCAGAAGTATGCCCCCTCCCTGCCCCTTCCCCACCTACTTCTGCTGCTTTCTCTGCTGTACAGGGGAAGCTTCAAAACTGTTCCTACCTGATCCAGCCAAGCTCTGTGGTGGCTGGGTTCACCTAGGAACAGTGAGGGTAGCAGCAGCAGTGATGGGTGGGCTACTCTACCCTGTCCAGTTCCTGGGAGCTGGCACAGGGAGGGGGAAACCCTCCACCCATTACAACTGCCCTGTCACTGTCCAAGTTGAGCCCAGCCTCTATGCAGCCTGGCTGGAGTGGCTAGAAGTGTCCCTATGACAGTGGGGAAAAGTAGCAGCAGTGGGTAGGGGAGGGAATGTGCCTTTGGATGTAGAGGGAAGGGGAGGGGAGAATTCTTGCATTCTCTGGAGACAAAAAAAAGTCACCAGAGGCTCCCATGCTACAGTTCAATCCAATGGAGGGGACGTAGAGGTGCAGCCATGCCACGGCATCTTCTTTGGATCTGCCCCTGCATGCACACACCCATACACACAAAATCGCAATGTTTAGAGAGGCAAAGCTGCATATTTTTTATTATTATGCCTGTAACAGAGACCTCCATCTCCTCTTACACAGTCCATTAGACAACAATTACTGCATCCCAGAACAATTCATAACTGGTAACCTAAACAGAATCCTATTCCTAATTTCCTGCCTTTGTCTGATCTGGAGATTCAGTGTGACACCTAACTTCTAACAGTTCTTAACATCACTGTCTATGATGCTGCATTGCAGGGTTACTGTATGACGGGGTGGGCAAAGTACAGCTGTGGGCCAGATCCAGCCCACCAAATGATTTATCTGGCTTGCAGCAGGCGGCAGCAGCAACACACAACAGGCCCTGGGCAAGCCGCGCTCAGGCCCTAGCCTCTGCTGGCAGGCAGTGAGACTCCAGCTCTGGCTTCAGGTGGAAGCAATCCCGCCTGCCTGGCAGAGTGCAGCATGAGCAGAAGCCAGGGCCTGAGCACAGCTCACCAAGGGACTGCCATGTGGGGGCAGGCAGGTGGGGCTGTTGCCGCCCAGCATCCCCTATAGTGCCTGGGAGATGCAGTCTAGCCCCATAGGCCCTGGGCGAGCTATGCTCGGCCCCAGACTCAGCTAACAGGCAGTATCCAGGGCCTGCTGAGCCAGACTGCATCTCTTAGGCACTGCAGGGGACACTGAGCAGAAGCAGCCCTGCCTGTTCATGTGGCACTGCATGGCAGGCCCGAGGCAAGCTGTACTTAGGCCTCAGTGGCTCTGGCCACTTTGTGGTGCCGGGCAGGTAGGCAGGGCTGCTTCCACCCAGCATCCCCTACAGTGTCACCAGAGGCCAGCCTCTGCCTGTGAGGGATGGAGCCTGGATACAGGCCTCCATGCTGTCCTGTCCCACCCCACCACCAAGGCTCCTGGGAGCCGCAGCGGGGAGGCGGGGGGAGGCAGGAAGAGTGAGGGAGAGGGGGTGTGTGCACATGCACCAGGAGCCCTGATGGCAGCACAGGACAACATGGAGGCCTGCAGCCAGGCTCTGCCCCTGCCCCCTCCAGTTGTGGACAGGAGCAGCAGGTGCCAGCTCCAGGCAGGCTGGGAGGGGCAAGCCATGGCATGCCATAATCCTTATGCTCCCACTTCTGCTCTGGCACCAGCCGCAGCCTAGCTTCAGGGAGCATGAGTGTGCGTGGCCCTCAACAGCTCACTAAAACTCTAAAAGTGGCCCTCCAGCCCAAATAATAGCCCACCCCTGGGATATGATCCTGGGTCCCACAGGCAGTTGATATTTTAGAAACAAGTCAGTGATCTTGCAGATCGGATGAAACACCACTTCTTTTTAAGCTACCTTGGCTCATCAAATGCTACTGATCCTGGTTACCCATGTGAAACGAACTGCATTCAAATGTATGCAGGGAAATATGATCTTCTAGCTTCATTTTAGATGACAGCCCTGTCTCTGGTACACGCCACCTTCAAGAGACGGTGAAAAAAGCTGGACTTTATACCAACTGGCGCCTGTCAACCCAATGCCATCATTAGGATTCACAACTTCCAATATACTCTGCACATCTTCCAGAGATCCTGAGGTAGTGTTGGAGTGACGTTGTAGTTACTGGTCCAGAAGTCATGCAAGAGGCAATGATTTCTTAGGGTGATAGCTTTTATTGGACGAACTGAATTCAGCGACCTGATGAAAAGTATCCTGCATTTGAAAGCTTGTCTAACTATCCCAATTCTGTAATTGGTCCAATAAAAGATACCACCCTAAGAAATCTTTGCCTCTATCACTAAGATCCTGAGGGTCATTCCAAGTTAAGATCCACTGAAATCCACAGCCATTGCATCACCCAAACTGGCCAAGCCAGAGTTTTAACAAGCTCCTCCTGTTACTGAATAGAAGTGAGCTAAGGGTACTTTATTAATGGTCAGCACTTTTTTTTAATCCAAACTGTTCACATTTGATTACAACTCCATGAGGCAGGCAGACATTATCCTGATAGCTCAGAGAAACATACAGTAAGGAAATAATCAATTTCTCCACAGCCACAACACATATCAATCCAAGAGTTTGAGGAACAGCTCACATGCCCTGCCTCCTAGCTTCATGCTTACTGTATTACTCTATACTATGAATTCAGTGGGTTCTACTTTATGCATACACATGCACCTGGTGTATGTACCTGGTGTCTCACACAGTTCATCACACAAACATGCACTTGACATTCTCACTTTTGTTTTGTGAAACTCCAGTTCCAGAGGAGGCATGCTTTTGTTCCTAAAAGAATCTCATGCCAGTTCAGTGACACCACTAATGAATCTCGGTCTTATACTTTGTAGATCAACAGCCTGAAGATTCAGTGTTTCCTGCAGTGATTGTGAAAGGCTGGGCACTTGAGGAAAAACTGGCTGTCTCTTTGAACTAAAGGAATTCTGTTAGAGACAGTTTGGAAACACAGCTCTTGGCATCCCCTGTACTTTACTATAGGTGCTCTGGCAGATGGTGTTCCCTGGGTATGGCTGACAGCTGGACACTGGTATTAGCATATGAGGTAAGGGTGCAGAGAGCAAGCACTGAATTGCACTAAGAATCAAGCTGATGTAAACACTGCCAACTCAAAAGATGAGCTGCAAAGACAAGAAAACAAACACAGTACTCAAGGGCTGGGGGAGAAAAGGGAGGAGGCATTAAATCACTGTTCTAAACCAATGCAACCTCTGTGCAGAGAAGCTGCTAAGACCCTCTCTGAAAGAGATAATGGTTTGGAAGCAGCTGAATGGACATGGCATATCCAAGGAGGGAAAGCAAAGCTGAGCTCCATCTGCCTTTCACATGCCAAAGGTGGAGCAAATCTCAGAGCTGAAATGGGAGCGAGTTCGCTGAAACTGTGATTTCCCATTTTAGAACCAACATCTGCTAGCCCTGCCTCAAAGGAACTGGTTTATTGTCAGCTCTTGTTTCAGGCTCTGGTTTCAATTCTGGGTTCAGTCAAAGGGCTTCATTTCCATACAGGCAGCAGAGGCCTAGTTGCTTCTCTCTTAAGATACAGGTCCTTGGTTCCAATGCCTAATTGCAGGTATTTGCATTTGGCTCTGGTGCATAGTTTCCAGGTCTCCCAGGTGACCAGAAGAGTTTTCATGGCAGTTTCATGTTAAATCCTATCAGCAGTTCTGTTGCTGCATAGTCTTGGCATCTGTAGAATGTTCTTGCTGTTTCATTTACTAGTCTGGGTGACTTTCAAGGCTACTATTCAATGTTAATTTGGCACTGCGCAGTCTCATCAGCAGCAGTCGTTCAGCTGGTTACCTTTCAATAGGAAGAGTTTCCAGAAACAGGCCTTGTTCTTACATATCTCCTTAATAGATTTACTATACATTTATTTAGTCATTTGTTAAAAAGAAAAAAATACCCAAACCATTAGCTCCTATTTTATCACGTCCATCAAGAAACCTGGTCTCCATCACTTCTAAATACCCCTTGCCCACAGCACTAGGTAACACATATCATCTTCAAGGACTATGGATTACCTCAAACAACAGATTCTGACCCTAAATTAAGCACGTTTCAGATTCTGGATTCTCCTTTTTCCCTTTCTGAAAAGGAGAGGGGTGTAATGTCATGAGGCATCATATCTGGATACTTTGTGAGTCTTGAAGAATTCAACAGGAAAGAGTGTTGGATTTTACACAGATAGGCTATACAGAGAAACTGGAAGACCAAATGAAAAAAAAACCCTCCTCAAATGCCTCTTTTTCCAAAAGAGACACCATCTTTTCTGGGCATGTTTAAACAAGTTATTGGACTTAAAGAATCGAACCCTGGTAAAGATGATTTAGTGTCTACATCCAAGACATAGCAGCAAGAATGCAGCCATCTTAATACCTGATTTGTGTTCTTGCAGATTGAGAATTGTAACCAACACCTTGGGGCCCTGCAGCTGTTTATACTGCATTTGACTATGAGTCAAATTGGTTTTCCCCTACTACTACATTTGTGAGCAAGAAAGCTGAATCCTGAAAAAAAAATCCTGGGTTAGTGTCCCAGGATGCAGATCACAAACCTCAGCAGAAACTGCTGGAGGGCTCAGAGAAGCTCATACACTGCATTTATTTTAATCTTTGTGAGGCTGATCTGCCAACAAGGCACCTGAGAAAAATTAAGTTAAAAAGGCTTCAGGCACTATGGGTGATCATCTAATGTGGTTTTATTAGTCCACAGAAAAACCCTCTCTCAAAGAGCAAAAACATGATAGCCAAAGAAAAAAAAGAGAAGGCATTAAACAAAAGGAGCGAAGGGCTCCTATACATGTGCACGTCACCTGCTTCCATACGCTGGAAATCCCAGCGAGTTGAAGCAGACTCAATTAATCAAGTCTGCTGGAGCACAGAAACTGACGCAATCTAGGAGCCTTCCACATTATGTGCATCAGCGTCCCAGTGTGTCTCCGCACTAAAAAATGGTGGCCGGGCACTTTGAAATAAAACATGTCTGATGAACTTTAGTTCAAAGTGCCCCACTGCCATTTTTTAAGGGCAGGGATGCCTGTGGAGACTGATACATGCGACACACGGGCACTTTTAATTAGCACAGCTCGCTAATTAAAGTGCCCAGTGCTGTGTCCCACAGCACATGTAAAAATGCCCAAAGAGTCAGTCCTTTAGCTCGTTTAAAGCATTTTACCACAAGAAAACAGAACAAAGGAGCCCATCCACTTACACCAGGTTTGTCATCCAGGCCTGCAGCCCTTCAGTTACTTTGCCCCGGCACCCTGCTCTGGTTGTGTCTGCTCTTACCTCTCCCCATCCCTTGGCTGAAGTCACCCGTCTAAGAGCAAAGTTAATTGATCCACCTCCATTCCCATTCTGTGTGGAGAGGTTACCAGAAAGTACTGCAGTATCAGTGCCGGTCAATGGTGCCTGAAAAAGAAAAAAAAAAATTATTAATATGATATAAGCCACCTGATTTACATATACCTAATGAACACATTGCAAGGACATAATCAAAACTGCAGACAGTAGCTGGATTTGTAAGCAAGCAAATACGGGCATGATAATTATATCTATCTTTCTCACTTCCTGAGCCTAGGGGTTTGGACCATATATGCCTGCACATTATCAAAATTTCTATAATCAAGCATTACAAAGCTGGAGTACCACATATATACAAGTGACATGCTCTTATGGCACAGAATGATATATTTACAACCTTACCGTGTGGTCTTTAATTTTGTCAGATCTCACAATTAAGTATTATCACGTGCATTAATATTCCTTCAGGGAGTACCCATCTGCGGTACAATAACTCAGTATGGGGTAGACATCCCTGTGGACAGTACTAAGTCAGGGTCCAGGTACTCTGGACACTTTTCCAGATCAGAAGAAAAACAGAGGTCACAACCTCTCAGGCCATTAAAGTTCAACCTGTTGGTAGGAGCTCCTAGGTCTTCACGGACCACCTATGTCATTTCAGATAAGGCGGCAAAAGTAGTCAAACTACAAGATATTTGGAAAAAAAATCCCTCTCCAAACCTTCATTCTTGGAAACTAGGTGAAAAGCTCCCACTAGAATACACCGTCAAATATGAAGTCTTGTGTTTGTTCCTGGAATTTGTGCTTATATCCTAAATACTGCTCTTAAATGTATTCAGTCTATCCTGGCTAGGGATATCTGGTAATGGTAGCAGATTTCATAGTAACAAACCAAAGCCAAAACTCTTATATTTTTGAGAGAAAAAATGTCATGAGACTATCAACACAAAGCCCAGCTATAAGCAAATCTCTACCCTTCCTAACATTAGTAGTTACATCTTTTCATAAATAAAGATGAGAAACCCCTTGAGCAGTGCTTCATCTTCTGTTCCTCTGCGCTGCTGTGCCTCATTAACTCAGATCCCTCTTTATTCTCGGAGTGGTATTTACTTCACTTTACCTCAATGGACTGGGATATGTGCATTTTGTTAATTTCAATCTGGGGAAAGCTGCTCCCTGGCACATCTTCATATTCTTCATCATAACGATCAAACAGGTCAGTGGCATCTATTCCAACACTAATTGTTCCCTGAGGAAAAGACAAGTGAAACAAGTACCCAGCATTAACAAGCGTCAAATATATCAAGGCCAAGAGGATACAGAGCCTCTGTGTACATTCTACGGTTTAAAGCAACATGTTTTTATTGCTTTATGACACTTCCATTTTTAGTTTTGCCTTTCTTCTTGTTACAGAAAAGATACTCACATATAAAACAGGAAACTGAACGAATATATAAGGAAATTGAAGGGAAAAAGTATCTGTATGAAGTACTGTGAAATTCACAAAGCAAATGGGACAAAGGACAAACCTTTTCAATTCTGGAAATCATTTGTAAGAGCTGAGATAAAACATTTATGCAACCCTTAACTGTAACAGAAGGAAATAGAATATTTCAGACAAAAGTGATTTTATTTCCCTGGCAAGGCTGACCATCGTCCTGTCAATTTTTTAAAACTAAACCAATTTATCTCAGTGATTAATCTCTTCAACAAAGCCAAGTCAGAAATCTTCTAATCATCCTCCTCCACTGAAATGGTCTCATTTTGAGCTGTATTAACTACTTGAGATGCATCAAATAGGTTATATCTTACTTCTGTGTCTTGATTTCATGAACCTCCTCTTGTAATCAGTAAAAGGGTTTGAGGAATACACCACTTAGGAAGCATTAACCATTTGACTCTATGGTCTTGCCTGAGGCACTATTCCAAGGGGTGTTAGAGGCTACAGTTAAGTTGTCTGGCTAGCTGCTGTCATGTTCGTTCAAAGTAATTGTGAGAATGGCCCCAGGTATGAAACGGGTACAATCAGATCCTTGACTGGCTCATAATTACAGGCAACCCTCGCTTAGCTCTCTTAATTGGTTCCGGAAAAACCGTGTGCTAAGTGAAATAACATTAAGTGAAACCAATTTTCCCATAGGAATGAATATAGAGATAATTCATTCCCGAAGCTTCCCACTCATACTATAAGATAGCTGAAATCCCTCGCTAGTACTATAAAATCAATGAATTCAAACATCTAAATGTATGTAAATACTTTAACACTTTGAATTAATGTATAACATTACAAAACAAAGTTCTGAACTGTATGCACAGATGCACTTTCACTTTCTGCTCTCTCAGCTTCCTTCAGCACTCAGAATCAGAGTGGTCAGGGTTAATGTCAGTTTCAGGGGATTTTGAAATGCTTGGCTGAGGATTTTTTTTTGAGGGCTGGCTGCAGGGGTTGAAGCCAGAATTGTGCACTTCCTGAAGAAGGAATCCACTGATAGCTGTACTTAAGTCTTTTTCTTTTCATCATAAAGCAGCCAGTAACAACTGACTTCATTGTTAATTTCTCTTGCAACTGCAGAACTGG
Source organism: Caiman crocodilus (assembly GCA_030014935.1). NCBI lineage: Eukaryota > Metazoa > Chordata > Crocodylia > Alligatoridae > Caiman > Caiman crocodilus. The sequence goes on along the minus strand of JAGPOW010002149.1, from coordinate 1,523,094 downwards.
CCTTGCATGTCAGGGTCATTCTCAAAGTAAGAAAAAAAAAAAGCTTCAAGATGTTTGAAAGCTTCAGCCATGCCTTTGCTGGTTAAAGCCCTTGCTGGCTGAACATCTTCCTTAGCATCTTCCTCTTCTTCATGGCTTCTCTGCTGCGCTATTTGAATGAAGTCCTCATTGCTCAATTCCTCCCTGTTGGAATTGATCAACTCCTGGATGACCTCAAGTTCAAGTTCATTAAATCCAATTTTCCTTCCAAGCTCAGTGATATTGTCCTGAATTATCACCACTGGTTTCTCAACCTCTTGGGAAGCCTGGACACAGTCTGCCCAAACCTTTCACCAGACACCATTCATTGTTTTGGAGGCAACTTCATCCCAGGCACTTGAAATGTTATCCATTGCCTTGTGGATATTCTAGCCTTTCCAAAATTCTTTTAAGGTTGAAGCCCCCTCTTCTGTAGCCCTGAGCGCTTGGGCAAATGTTTTCCTTATGTAATAAGCCTAAAGGCAGCAATGACACCCTGGTCCATTGGCTGTATGATGTAGGTGGTATTTGGGGGCAGAAAAACAACTTTTGCATTATCAGTAAGGTCATCAAGTGTGGTAGGATGCCCTGGTGCATTGTCTAAAATGAGAAGTGCCTTGTGGGACAGATTGTTCTCAGCACAATATTTCTCAGCTGCAGGACAAAAATAATCCCTGAACCAACTCTGAAAGACTGACATTGTCACCCAGTCCTCTTATTAGACTTCCAAATGCTTGGCAGACTGCTTTTAAGACATCCCTTGAGGGACCTGGGGTTTTCTGAGTGGTATACAAGCAGTGGTTTCAATTTATAACCCTCTGCAGCATTACCACCAAACAATAAAGTCAGTCAATCCTGGGACACCTTGAAACCTGGAATCGACTTCTTTGTGGAAACATAGGTTCTAGAAGGCATCCTCTTGCAGAAGAGGCCTGTCTCATCAGCGCTGAAGACTTGTTGAGGCATATAAGCCCCCTCCTCAATAATTTCCACAAACTTATTTCTATAGCTGGAAGCTGCCTGGGTGTCAGCACCAGCAGCCTCCCCCTGAATAGAAATATTATGTAAGTTGCTGAGCCTCTTAAATCTTTCGAACCACTCCTTACTTGCATAAAAAGGCTCAGAAGCAGACCCCTCAGGCAAATTTTTTTGTAAATCATCATACAGATGCTAAGCCTTCTTACGAATAAGCAGCTACTCAAGGGCATATGATGTCGAGTTGTACCCTCAATCCACACACTTAACAGCCTCTCCATTTCTAACATAATTGGAGCCATATTCCTACTGAGTTTCAAAGCATTCAAAGGAGTTACAATTCTACCACATTCTTTTATTTTGTCTTTATTCTTCAATATGGTCCTAACAGTTGACCCAGTCAAATTCAATGCTCTACAGACCTCATTCTGGCATTTCCCTGCTTCAATTCGCTTCAGGACATCCAATTTAAGCTCCAGCATTACGCCTTTTTGCTTTTTTTCCCTCAGCACTTGCACACTAAGAGTCAGCTAGATGTTTCTGACTCATGGTGCAACACAAAAAACAAAGCAAGACAGTGGCACAAGCACGAAAGAGCACAAAGCATGAATGTTTTTAACAAATCAAAATGGTGATGAGGCTGTGTGCCGCCGATGCTTCCTGCCTGATACCCATGAGCATTATAGCAAAACCCATGATCGCTAAGTGAAACCAGGTATCAAAGTGAAATGAGCGCTATAGAGAAATAGTGCTAAGCAAAACAGCATTAAGTGGGGGTTGCCTGTACCTCTTTGGCAAAGGGTTTGGGGAGCTTTATCTTGCTGCTGAGTCAACCATGTCCCCCCATGTGTTCTAGAGGAACAGCTGGACGCATAAAAGTAAAATCATATTTCACAGATCAGTTTTGCACAACCAAATCCAAGAGCTGGTTCTATGCAAAAAACACTCCAAGAGAGTGTAAACACAGAGGAAATAAATTCATCTTTAAATTGAAGTGAACACTCATGGAACTTTTTCCTGTGTTCACCTTGTTTTACTAAATGATCACTACTTGAAGTGTTCAAACAGCTGTAGGATATATATTAAAGGCCTCAGAGTAGCATGCTTCATTCCTTATCTACAACAAGTTTGTATTATAAGATTCAGCAAGCTTTCTTCTAAACATTCCCCCCATCCCAAGAGTACAGTGTTAAAACAAACTGAAAACACCATGCAAACTAATTGAAAAAAAAAAATCAAACATTTCTAAAGAGAAACGAGGGGAAAACATCTGATTACTGGGATAACATTTCAATCCGTCTAGTTTACACATAAAAATAAAAATTTATTAAGACATTTGTTTTCTATTACCTTTTACTTGCTGACAATGAAATCTTCATTAGAACTGATGAACAGAAAAAAATTGCTAATATTAACCCTAAGCAAAATGAGGTATTTAGGCAAATCTGAAATTAGCCTAGTCCTAAGAAGATTCATCATCACTTTCTATTGCTTACACAGACTTTCCAAGCAGGAAAAAATGGAAATAAATACTTTAAAATATAAAAATGTGATTTAAAAAAAGTCAGGGTTCCCCTGGAGCTAATGTAGCATCCAAACTAAATCACTTTTTGAAGCTGACTAGATTTCAAGCTGATGATATCTTTTTGAGGATATTAAAACAGCAACATTAAAACTAGTTTGACTTTCTGCTCAAGGAAGCAAAACTATTTGTTCCCAACATTTATTTGGGACAAGAATGCACTGTTTAGGAACACACCACTGAGCATATCAGCTTTCCAAAGTCTACAACTGTTTCTCAAGGTTCAGTTATCCCTTGTGCTCTTTCTTGAAATAATGCCAAAAAGCCAGTGACTTGGGAAGTGCTGCAGCACTCTGCTGTTGCTCCAAGACTGAAAAGTGATCGAATAGAAAAGCCAAAAGGAAGACAAGCAGAGATTTTGGTCCTGACTGCCAATCACGCTTGATGAAATTAAAATAAACACACTCCACAGCATGACTGATTAAGCAATTTTGAATGTACAAGAGCATTTATTTTAACCATCAAGAGAACTGCTTTGATGCTTTTCTGCTGCTTTTCATCTGTTTCAAGGAAATAAGTGATGCATGGTTTTTTCAAGTGTACTGGTTATAGCTGAAAAATAGGAAGATTTGCCACTCAGTTTCCAAACTCAAAAGAGTGATTTGATAGCACTAGTAACCTGCTTTCACCTTCTACTAAATACACTTAAAAAAAAGAAGTTACCAAACTGAAGTAATGAGCGGGGGTACTGGTTTTCTGTTTAAAAATCACAAATTCTCTTTAAAAAAAAAAAAAAAGAAAGGGAAAAAAAGCCCAGCAAAATTGTCTGATTTAAAAAACTGAAAATCTGTGTTTTTCTGTGATTAAAATGAAATGCCGCTATATACATACATATACACACATACATAAGTATATACATACACACTCACAACCCACAGTCCCCCACCCCTTGCTAGTATCCTTCACTCCCCAACCCCCCGCTGCCAGGGTTATGGGCCCAGGGACCTGGGCAGCACCCCAGCCTCAGCCCCGTCCAACTCCCTCCCTCACTGTGATGTCCTCAATTCTGCCCCCACCAGACTCACCTGTGGGAAATTGCAGGGAGCTGCTCTCCATGCTGCCTGGCTGTCACATGCATGTGTGCACGCACATATGCACGTGACGCCCCCTGCTTTTATCATCTTCCTCCTGTTTTCCCCCAGCCCCTTGCAGGCTGGAATTCTGTCAATCTGCAAGGGGAAGCCTGTCATTTCCCCAATTTTTCTCCCATTTCCCTCCATTTTTCCAAGAAAATCTGTGTTTTACTGCATTTTTTCCATGGTGAATGGAAACCCCAGATCCCTGGTAATAAGGTAGTGAAAGCGCTGGATGTAGAGTGCAAATAGGAACAGAACATACCACTATCAACAGAAAACACATAAATAAAAAACCTTAAATTGGACACTGAACCTGGAAGTGGACTGGAAGTACTTCCGGTCCACCTGAGAGTGCACTGTCCCCCACCCCCCACTTGGCGATTGGCTGCGAGGGGACTCCATGTGCCACCCCAGACCCAGCAGGCACCAGTCACCAAGCCAGGGGGGTGTGGTATACTGGAGCTACTGGGGAGGCCATGGTGTCAGCACAGGAGTCAGCTCAAGGCAGCTGTACTACTGGTTCCATTTGTGTGAAGAAGTAACAGGCAGGGCATGGCTGCTCTGGTAGTTTGCCAGAAAGGTCAAGGGCAGAGACACTGCTGTAGTGTGCTTAGACCAAGGGACACCAAAGGCACTGCCTTCTAGTGTGACCTAAACCCAGGAGCATACTGAAGGTCCTGTCAGAGAAAGCGAACACTGATATTTGCTCTTACCTTTTTTCCTCTAAATTTAGGATATACCTGGAAAATACAGTTGTTTCTAAACTTTAAAACGTAACATTCTCTAAAACAGGATCATCTGCCTGACCTTTCTGAAGAAACCATCAAAATCCACACATTTCCATGAGTCATCCGATTGATATTTAGGATTTTATAGATTCCACTTTATTTCCTGCCTCCTCCTCCTTCTCTTCTACTACATAAATGTCATTTAACTATGAGTATTCTAGTGGTCTACGACTCTCACAACACTGCAATAACCATTTATGGAAAGTAACTGTAAAAAAGCTGAACTGCAGCACTTGGACTTTTTTGTAAAGATGTATTTTTATTCGGGATTTTCTTTTCTCCACCTACTGGGGCATTTAAAAACCTGCCTTAATCAAAGAGTTGTTATTTGAAGTTTAAAACCACACTCATTTGCATGCATTATAATAGTTTGAAGATTAGATGAAGAAAGAAGCCCTTCAGATAAATTTTTTACTGGATTTTCTGAACTGAATGCCAATCAATCCCCCCTCATCCCCTCCCCGCAATTTCTCTGCCTTCCACAAAGATGTATTTCACTGAATGATGACCCAGCATAGTGGATTCTATGAAGAAATATTCCCTGCTGTCTAACAGGTAAAGTCACCCATGAACTTATAGATATAGATAGATATAGATCCTGGCAAGGAAACTGATTCCAATACAGGCACAGGAAAAGCAGCTGATGGTGCTGTTAAAAATATTTCCACAGAACAGCACCCCCATCCCACTGGATAATATGGAAGGAGGTTGCTGCTGCCATAAATTTCCCATCAGCCAACTGCTCAGAGACTAGAGCAGAGGAGAAAGCAAAACCCCAAAATGTGGGAGCTGTGCATGAACAACAAGGATGACCTATGCAAATGCTCCTGAAGTGTCAATTGCACCTGCAGCAATATGATGTAAAGTACAACAGCACAGGAGGAAGGAAGGAGGTTCATGCTACTTCACAACAGAACAAATTGTGCCATTTCCCCATCACCTGAAATTCTTCTTAATAAATGAAGGTGCTTTTTAATCTTAAGAGCACCAGAAATTGCTTAGTTATTAGAGCTTTCCTTTGAAGTCAGTTATAAAGCACCCAGAAATCTCTTTCCTTACCCCCAAAAGACAGATTGCACATGATGGAGCATCTCATAGCTCCCTCAAATATAGCAAGCTGACTGGTTGGGAGTAAAACCAAATATTATAAGTCTTTCTGTTGGTGTCAACACACAGTTCTTCATCATACCCGACAACTCAGGACACAGCTTTTGAGAAACTGGCTATCAGTGTAGCACAAATAGCTTTAGTGAAAGTCACCAGTGTTTTATAACTATCCCCTAACCTGCTCTTTTCTTGGTATCACAGTGTTTGAGCAACTAAAGGATTTCTCTTCAGCAGTCAGGATGTAATCAATTACCCCAAGGAGTGCCTGCAAGCACTGTAACAGAGAGGTTGCAAGAATGAACCCTATGAGACAAAATAAAGATATAAAATGTCTCCTAACCTCAAACACTGTAATTCTAACAGTAATTAACATTTATAGCAATATTATAACCAGAAACAATGGGATTTATAATGGGACACCCCAGTGTGATGTACAGAACATTCTTCTACTGAAAAGTTCCATCCTACTCAAGCCACCTTCAACAGGTCCCCAGATTTAAGAATATACGTCTAAAAACTAAATCTTTGTCAGTGCTTAGCAAGATGTTCCAGCAACTGCAGCCTCTCCTCCAGACAGTTCGGGCAGGGAGCCTTGCACCTCAGAACTCTCATTTTGGCAAAGCTGCAGGACCAGCTTTAGTTATATTCAACCCTGTGCAAGTAGAAATCCAGAGAATTGTCCCAACTGCCACTGCCTGCCTCATTCACAAAGAAAGCCTGTGTGGCGCAGCTAAACATCCCCAAAGTCACAACACCAGATGGAGGTTTTACCTCTTCCTCCCAGTGAGGGCATAATTTATTTAAATATATTGATTTCCAAGTTTATATAGCAGAACAAAAACAGCAGGTTTAATTTAAATTACTCAGATCTTCCGAATCAGCTGAATGGGTTTTTGATGCCTGGTGCTGGAATGTTTACTCTTATATGCAGGGTAAAAGGAGCATGCAGCTGGCTTCTAGCTGACAGTGTCCTTGAAGACTGACTGAAGGCAGTGCTCTGACATCCCCTCTCACCAATCACTGAGGATGAAGTCTCCCATCCACTTAATGCCCTTATAGCACAAAAAAGCAAGGCAGGAAAGAAGGGCATTAAAACACTCATGTCAAAGTCAGTGATCCCTCCCAACCTCAGACCTCACCCAGATCATACCTGGGACTCCCAGCTATTATCAGATAGCTACAGATAGCTCAGATAGATACTTTAGTGGCTCTGTCACTAAAGTAAAATTGACCTTAATTTGGTAGCAATACCTCTGCATCCTGTGGTTCTCCAGTACACCTAAAATTTGAAATCTGTAGTGAATTATCTAGGAAAGCAAACAGAAGCACAACTCAATCCCACATTATTTAATTTGATATGACACTTAATTCCTTCTAAGGTGCCCCATAATTTAAATTTTCAGCATGCTGTAATATTTTGCATTAAAAGCAAACACCTATGTTAAAAAAGATGTTGCAAGACGCAGAGAATTTTAACATCTAATGAGAGAGCAACAGGCATTCATCTACATCTGCAGACAGGCAGTAGGGCAAGGGTGGGCAAAAAAACCAGCCCACAGGCCAAATCTGACCCATCTAGCACTTTCACCTGGCACGCAGCACTCACCAACAAGTTGTGCCACGCCCAAACCTTCTGCCCATGAGGGTGGGAGTAAGGTGCCCATGTGTACATATGCCCCCCCCAACATACCCTACTGAGCATCCCATCCTCGTGGGCAGACAGACCCAGCCAGCACACAGCTTCTGGGCAGGGCTGCTGCTGCTGCTGGGGAGCCTGCTTGGCTTCCCCTGCCTCCAGGTGACTCCAGGCAGCAGGTAGGGAAGCAACAGGGGCTGGGGAGGTGCTGCAGCTGGGCAGAAGCATGGGGCTGGGACTGGTGGCAGAGTTAATGGCTAGGGGGCCAGTGGCAGCGTGGATGAGGTGGGCAACACGTGGGTGTGAGGGAGGGGGCATGGGGACCCCCCACACTGTTCCCATGGTGCACAGACCCAGTAGGTAGTGGTACTAGCAGCAGCAGGTGAAGGTGCTCAGGGCACTCGTGCCCAACACAGGTGCTGGTGCCTAGTGAGGTGCAGCTCCAGCCAGTGCTACCCATCTGGGTTAGGGGCACAGCCTCCACTTGGCTGTCTCTACCGCCAGTGCTCCCTACGATGCATGTGCAGTCTCTGCACTTGCATGGCACAGGAGGAAAGCCCCATGCACTAAAGCTAGCTTGCCTTCCCACTGAGGCTGCACAGCACAGTAGGGAAGCCCCAGGAGCCTTCCCCGGCGAGGTATAGAAGGCAGCCAATTCCAGCATGCAGAACTTCCCGCCCATACCATGTGAGCACAAGGTGTGCAGCAACAGAGACTGCCCTGTGGAGAATGCACCTCTTGCCTTGATGTGCAGCACTGGCCAGAGCTGCACCAAGCACGAGCACCCCCACCTGCTGCTGCACCATGGGGGAAGTGCTGGGGGGGAGCAGGGGAGTCTTCACAACCCCCCCACCTCCCTCCCTCATCCCACAAACGCCACATACCCTCCCCCCACAGCCCCCGCAACATATACACAACTGCCCTCACAACCCCCCCGACACATCTGTTTGCTTTTGTAAATGAAGGACAGAATTACAGGGCACATGCCCTGCAACCAGGAATGGAATATTTTGTAAACATCATAGCCACAAAAGTGGACATACAAGGGGCTGATGTTCATACACAAAAAAGGGAACACTGGTAATACATATCTTTGTATTAAAGTTACTGGTCTCTAATATGTAAGGGCAGTAATTCAAAGTCTTCCTCTGGAGTTCATCTACAAAAATATTTCCTTATTTTCTCTTCCCCAAGATTTTTACAACTATTAATTTTTGCTGGGACTTGCACTGTGCTAGGCCAGTGCTTCCCTGAACAGAAGAGATATGATGAACTCTGTCTCGAAAAGCTCATCATATGAAGAGATTTAGTCCCCCTTGCATTGGAGTCACTGTACCATTTTAGTGACCAACTTTATAGTACCTTAGATTTCAAACAGCCTACTTATAACATCACAATCTTCCTTGTGGTAATAGATGGCTAATACACAAAAAAAATAATAAATAATAATAATAAATATAATATAATATATAATAATAAAAAAAGAGTGACTGCACTTCATAGTTACACAAAAGAAAAAAAATTCAGTTTAGGAGAATACCTGCACAAATAACTACCTATAATTGTCTCCATTTCTTTTGTTGGCATTGCTAATTATTGCAAAGAAAATTGCTTTTTGTGTAAATGCTATATGCCTATTTTTCAAGTTTTGCTGCACTATGAAAGACTTTTTATAATCTCTACTTTTTAAAAAAAACATGTGGTGCCCTTTTAGTTAATTTTCCATAGAATATGCTTCACAACAGTAAGGAAGTGATTGCTCTTGACATGATGAATTTTCCTGTAAAATATATTCTGTTCATGGGAATCACAAAGACTGAACCGGGAAGGCAGCCAGTACTACTATGAATATAGTGAGCAGGAGAGAAAGTTTGTGCATCAGCAGCAGTAGAAGCGAGGGTGGGGTGGAAATCAAGAAACAATCAAATAGTGAGGGTAGCAGGCATTGTGAGACAAGGTCAAGGAGACAAAACTGAAGACAGCCCTTAGAGACAAAAAAAATCAAGCATGAAGCAACAACCCTAAACTTAATACTAACAAATGGAGTAATAAGAATCAGAGGGTTTGGCTTGAACCAGGGCTTGTTCTGTAATATTTTGAAGGCTACCAACCAAAACTTAAGGATACTAATTGAAAAAAGGAATTCAAATAATCAATAAAAGAAATGACAATGGAACAAATCAATCCAGTTGTCTAACAGTGACAGGAAATATAGATTAATTATTGAAACAAAAACAAACAAAAGAGGGATCTCATAAGATGCCTTGAATTTATTGTGGGGAGTGTCAGGGATATATATGGTAGCCGTGTTGGTCTGAGAAAAAGAAATGCAAATATCTAGAACTCTTGGTTCCAAAATGATACCTGAGTTGGTCTGATAAAAACAAGAAATTGCAAAAAGTGTGGCATATAAATCTAATAAACAGGCATATCTTTCACAATACAGTTCAAGCAACCAAGCGGGGGCAAAATTCCTTTACCATTTGCATCCAACCAGTTTGAATCTCATAATTTGCTATATCCTGGTTATAAATCCCCTCCCCTACTCTTTTTTCATTACTTGTTCCCAGTGTCCTTACACTGGTAGGGAGGTAGCATTACTAGAAATACTACTAATGCAGATTAGCCTTGGAGCAGAGTAGGCAAGACTATTGCTGCAATGCCAGTAATCATGCCACTGCCAACTAGGGATGCACTGATAGAGATTTTTGGGGCTGATAGCGATTGCCAATTTTTAAGGAGGCATATTGGTCGATAGTGAGCTGATTTCCAATACAGCATGGGCAGCTGGTACATCTGTTGTAGTAAAAGCGGAGTGGGGAGGGCAGGGCTGTGTGAAGAGGGCAGATCAAGGCCCTGGCAGTGAGGGAGGCAGTGGGGCTGTGGCCAGGGTTGGGTCAGGCGCTGCTCAGCCAAGGCAGGATAGGTTGTGGGACAGAGCTGTGACTCATTCAGCGGATGCTGGGAGGGGGGCAGCTCCTGCAGATGCGTGCACCCCAGCAGGGCACCGGGGAGGGGGGAAGAGGCATGTGCCCCCTGGATCTGCGAGGGGAGAATGCCACTGTGGGCTAGGGCAGTGCCAGACTAGTCCTGGTGGGGCTTGGGTTGGGCTGCATTCGGGGTGGTCAGTGGCAATGCTAGGAGGGAGCTACCCCAAAATTCACTGTAGCACCCCAACCCCCTCCCAGCGCTGCTGCCGCCCACCCCAAACACAGCCTGGCCCAGCCCCGCCTGCAGCCCACCCCATCCTACGCAGATACAGGGGTGCATGCCCTTCCTCTCCCCACGCCCTTCCAGGTTGCAAGCAGTGGCAGGAGCTGCCCTGGCTGGGCAGTGCCTGCCCCAGCCCCTCTCCCCCCCTCACTGCCTGGGCCTTAGACCAAGCCCCTCTCCCTCCCCACCGCTTGGGCTTGGGCTCCCCACCCACTTCCCTCCCCACTCCTCTTCCACCACAAGACTTACCAGCTGGACACAGCTCTTCAAGCTGCTGGGCTGCGCTCCTCACCACCTACGTGCTGAGCTGTGGCTGTGCACTTGCATGGGCCATTTATTGGCCACATTATCAGTCACATCAGGCCTATGTCTAATGCAGCCAATCTTCTTTATAATCGGTGTCAATCCGATACTGGACCAATGTATTGGTGCATCTCTACTGTCAACATCAGTGGAAGTATCCCTGAGGAACAGCATATTACAAAAAATCTACATGCAGTATTCTGTCATTTTCTTATGACTGGCAGCCTGATAACATTTCTCATTGTTCTAAGGGCCATGACAGATGTTATACTTAAGACATGATTAGCAGCTTAATCACGTCTTAGGTAGTAACCCAGTCACATGTTCAAGCAACTACTGGTGTGGAACTAAAACAGGGAACAAGCAACGAAGTTATTACACAAAATATGCACAATAACGGTGTGATGGGAACAAGCCACACCTTAAACTGAATGTATGGCCACTTCTAGCCTCAGCAGTGCACCAAGAGTCCTTCAAAGCTCTGATGAGCTCTCAAATCTGGGAGTATCAATCTGCTAACTGCTGCTCCCAGCCACAGGAGCACAGCAAAGCAATGGGCTTCAAATAAGTTCCTATGGCTGGGAGCACCAATTACTTGGCTGATGCTTCCAGCCATGGGAGCACCGAGCCCCCAGCTCGCTATTTGCCAGTGCAGGTGGGAGCCGGGTTCATGATTCACAATTCCACAAGAACACCTCTTGTCATGCACATGTTCAGTTAAAGGCTGCCACATCTGTAAGGGGCCTCAATATGGATCTCATAAGTATTTATGCTACATTATGATTTTCTTGTAAAACTTACACCAACACTGCCTTTGTCTAAGCCAGGGCAGTCCAGCTTCCAAGTGGAGGAGGGCCAAACACCCTGTTGGCTGCCCACCCTGTGCCCGGTACAAGGGTAAGCTACATCCCCCTTGGGCCATACACCCCATGGATACTGCTCCCAAGCCCAACTTGCAATCTCCACTGCTGCACATACGCTCACAAATGCCCTGCTACACTGTGACCCCCTTGACCCTCCTTCTCTTCCCAGTACACACCATGCCCCAGACTTACCCTAGCTCCTCACACTGACATACTGCCCCCACCTTTGGGATAGGGGCAGGAAGCATTAGCAGGAGGGAGGAGGATCCCAGAGTGATGTTGCAGCCGGAGTGATGGTAGGGGGGGAAGCAGCACCTGGGGTGCTACAGTTTAACCTTCCCAGGGCACATATGGCCCATGGGCTTTTAGCTGGACAGCCCTGGTCTAAGATTAATTAAAACTGGAAAAAATGCCATAATACCAGACAATGTCTATCTAACGAACTCAGGAAAAGCTGTACCTGATCCCAGAGGCAGCAAAGAGGAAGGCACTCCACCCAGAAAACTAGTGCTGTGCACAAGAAGACTACCGACCTAATCAGAAACAGTGCCAGAGAAGGGCAAGTGAGGGAAACAAAAGAATCTGACTGGGCTAAATTTTTATTACTTCAACATTTAAATTGGATCCATCTAAACAAAGAATCTGCACAGAGCAGTCTCCCAGAACATCCTGAGGACATGAGAAGAATTTAGTGAGAGCTGCAAGTAAGGAGGCAGAGCAGGTACCTGGTGGAAACATCTACACTCTCAGACACTGGTCTCCCCACAGCAAATAATGGGGTTTTATTTCTCCAAATGGGAAGCAGTTCTCAGATCAGACAAATGACTTTCCAAACTCAGCACATCTTAAAAAAACACAAACAAACCCCTAAAAAGCAAAGACCCCATTCAAAATCTGCCAAACTGCCTACATCTGGTTATCATTCAACATTTCTGGTTAGAAATGCTTTATTTAGCTGGAACCATTTTACAGAACTAATAAAACGTTGGAAATTTTAAAATAACTTGCGTTCTTGTATGAAATGATCACAGCTGTGCTATCCAATTCTATAGGAACACTGCCTGGAGAGACATTTCCATAGAATGCCAATAAGCAATCGCTGTAAACACCCAGATGGCTAATTTTATTGCAGGACATAGAGACTCAAGCTTACAATGCAGCTCTATTTTTTATTGCTCACTACCACAGTCAAACACCCAGATAAAATGTCAAATTCCTAAAGTCACAGAGATACATTACATAGTGATAACCATAGATGCCTGTCTGTTCCACACCCCCCCACAGAATTTCTATCTGCACTAAGCTACCCCCATTTACAACAGTGATATGTCCAGTTCCCCCAGTTTTATGTAGTTGCTGGTATCAAGAATTGGTCTGATCCCCTTCCTGATTGGCATGCTGCTAAAAGCAGTTCAGAAAGGTTCTCAAAATGGCAGAATGGGCTAATTTAAATAACTAGGTGAAGGTAATTCCTTTGCACAGTCTGTTTTGACTCCTTTGCTCCCTTTATCTCAGCTCCCATTCAGAGAAAATCTTTGTTCACCACATCCTTGCTAATGTAAACCCAAATGATACCAGGCACACACACCAGAGCATCATAAATCCACCTTCCCCATGCTCCTTCCTAAAAGGTGATGCCAGATAACAGACATTTTAGTAACTGAACTCCCTGGAGGAGAAATGGTTCCTCTTGAAGGAATTAAAAAATAAAAAGCCATCAGTGCTATATATTAAATATTTGTTTTAAACTATTTTAGCTTTGAAACAGATTTTTCCAGTGTTTTATTAAAACAGAAGTTTACATTTTATTAGGACTATGGTGGGAAGGGTCCTTCCAGTTACACATTTAATTGTCACTAGAAAAGCTCAGGGAAAGACCAATAACTGCTAAAGGAAGAAAAAAGGTTTCTTCTGAAGGAGGGGAGAGAAGAAAAAGAAAGCAAGCCTGGGGGCTCAAGTGTCACAGAAATACACTGCTGCATAGACAGAAAGTAATTTGTAGACTCCTGTATACTAGATACAATTTTTAATGCTTATTTTTATTCAATTTTCTAGTGATAATATAGTTGATGCAGAGAAAAACTGCCATAAAAGAAAAATTAAATTATATATTGTATAACTGTTTTAGTCCCATGGGATGGGCAGAGCATAAACTGTTATTCAACAGTATGAGATATGCTGACAGATAAAGCTTAATATTCATACAGCATCTTGTGTTTAGTTACTGTTACTACACTGCAGAGGCAAAATGAAAGAGAGGTAGCATCCAGGAGCTGAGGAAGGTATGGAAACTTTAACATCATTTCAACTAAAGCCATAAATATGAAGATTAGCTCTACCATGCCCTGCTTGAACAACAGGAGGGAGATGCCCAGAGATTTCTCATTAGAATAGCAACAAATTAAGCCAGTGGTCTGGAGTCAGATTCAGCTGGTGGTCCCGATCTGGTGCCTGGAATGGACATGGTAGAGCCCCATCCAGCCACATGGTGGGAAGGTGGGGGAACCAGCCCAGCCCTGAGCAGGAAGGGGGCATTTCCTGGATCTGCAGCCTGGGGGGATGGGGGCATGACCTGGCCCGAGCCCAGGGGAGGGTCAGGTCATGGTGCAGTCCCAACCCGATCCCAAAGGGCTTGGGAATTTGGCAGCACAGGAGGGGCCCATATTAATTGCCGCCACTCCTCTACCACTAAATTTCCTGACCTACAGAGAGCCACATGGGCCAGATGCCATGGATCTGCAGGCCACATTTAGCCCATGGGATAAAGGCTAAGCACCCCTGAATTATGCAATGGCAAGTGGGAGGCTTCATTATCTGTTAAATTACATAAAACCAGTCAGTTCTTTTTAACTCATGGATTATAGAAACAGGAACAAAAGGAAGTTTTCCCAACAAAACCTACATTCAAAGAGAAAAAAAAGAACTCAAATGCTAAAACTGACAGCCCCCTATTTTCATTTCTCACTCCCCCTCCTTTATGTAGGGGTGGGCAAAATACGGTAGTGTTCCACATGGGGCTAAGCCCTGCCCAATTCTGCCAGCCCAGGCCCTGGCTAGCACACACGGGTTTCCTGCAGGACGGCTCCCAGAGTGGCTGCAGCCACACAAGTACTTCTCAGCTCCCCCTGCTTCCAGTGGTTGCTCCTCCTCTTGCCCCTGCTGCACCTCTCCAGGCAGGAGGGAAGCTGCAGCTGGGTGGGGCTCCAGCTCCTGGCTACCTTCTACCCACTGTGCCCGCACAGTGCAATGAGAAGCCACCTGCAGGTAGCAATGGCAAGTGCCAAGTATCCAGCTACTGGACCCAGCATTAGGCAAGTTAGCTATCGTTTGGAGAGTCAAAAGCCAAAAACCATACCGTGTACCCACAGAATGAGGTGGCAGAGCTAGAACTGTGGAGAAAGGGCTCTAGATACATTTGTATTGTGGCGGGTACAAATTTTTAATCAGTTTTATTTTAGCACAGAAAAAGAGTTCTGTACATTGGCACAATTAGTTCCAATAAGATGAAATGGGTAATAAATAATGCAAAAACATAAAATGTAGCAAATGTAAAATAATACAGAAAAACAAACAAATGATTGTGTGGAAAAATACAGCAAGACAAGACATGGAACACTGCTTCAGGACAACTCCTTAGTTAAACAGTACCTTCAATTTGTTCTTTATGAAAGCCATGCAGGGACAAACTTATTGCATAAGATTTTTTTTCCCCCATATTCTTTAACTTGCCTTCACATGGAATAAATTTCAAGAACAACTACTCATCTTTAAATTAACACATTTCTTTAATCCATTTACTTACCTTTGAAAAGTAAACAAGCTCTTAATATCTGGGTGTCATTTCCAAAAACCTGTAGACTCTGTTGGGTCGTGGTGCTTTGCTAACACAAGCAAAAGTCTAAGAGAGAGTGCCAAGGTGAATAATCCAAATGTGGCATTTCTTTTGATGGGGACCAAAAGATTACTGCTATCCATCTCTTCACAAAAATCAGAATGTCACAATTGTGGTAATACAAACACTATCTAAAGTAAAAATCTCAGATGATAAATTGAATGAGCCAAGAAACAAATGACACCCCACTATGATGAGACTAAAGGCACTGCGCTAATCATTTTAGTGACAGTCCCCAAGAACCTGAAGCCTACAGAATGCTTGAAAATGCAAAGCGTGTGTCATTTGTGACCCTCATTTAGCCTGTACTATATTGCAGCTCCGAAAACAGCTATGTTTTTCCCTGATCAAAGGGGGTATTCAGAAATAATTTAGAAGTTATTTTCTCATAAAAAGAATTCCATTAAGCTAGACATGTTCTTTGCTTTAATAAAAATAACATATGTATGCGAGGCAGAATGACAGAAGTATTGATATTTAAGGTTTGTCATTAGGGTAACATCCCAGTGACACAAAGATCAGGTATATTTTCTCCTGGGTTTCAAACACAGGCACAAAGACATTTTTGATGTTTTATATGAAATAGCTTAAAAGCCAAAAACGAGATGACGTTCAGGAAAACTAGAGCATGCAGTTAAATTATACCGTACCAAAGACTGAATCTCTTGGAATTGCATTCACCTAATTTATGCATGAGCCACGTGGTTCCAGAATCTTTTAAAATCACAATAGCTAGTAAACTCAGCTATCCTCTTCAGCCCTGGCTTGCTAAGTGTGGCAAGAATCAAGGAAATAGCCCGTGAGGGTCATTAACATTTTGAACTACTGGCATGTCATAATTCTGAAGGGAGAGGAGAGAAAGTAGTGAGGGTCATATCACTCCTGACTTCATCCCTTCCCACCCACACCATACAATATTTGCCACAAAAACATTGTTGTCAGTGCATTTAAATAACATTAAGATTCCAGCACTGACAACAACATTTTCAAGGCAATATAGTATGGTGTGGGTAACTAAACGTAAATGGTGAGGTGGGTCACTTCGGTTCTAGTTCAGTGTTGCTCAAGCAGACCTAAACTTGGGAATGAAGCAGTTGCTGTAGTAAGGGTATCAATAAAGTTCTCTCCAAATAGACACTAGCTGTGCTGCTGGCAAGATCCCAATAGTGTTCAGGTTTATTTTGCTCTGTAAAGTCCAATGGGAATATTTCTACTGTCCAACTAGTTTGGTTAGGCATCTTTTCCTCCCAGTCAATTTCAAAGGCAAACCTGAATTTCTCTCAGCAGGCTTCTACAGCAGAGAGTGGGGATACTGTGGGGAACCTCCTCTACACATGACACCTTGTTTAGAGTTTCATCATAGAACCACTGAAAATTAGGGTTGGAAAGGACCGTAGGAAGTTACTTAGTCCAACTCCCTGCTCAAAGCAGGAACAGCTCTAACTAGATCATCCCAGCCAAGGCTTTGTCTAGCTGGGTCTTAAAAACCTCTAAGGATGGAGATTCTACAATGTCTCTGGATAACCTGTTTCACTATTTTGCTACCCTCCTGGAAAGAAAGCTTTTCCTAATATCTAACCTAAACTTACATTGCTGCAACTTGAAACCATTGTGTCTTGTACTGTTATCTGCCGTCACTGAGAACAATCTAGTTCCATCCTCTTTAGAACCTCCCTTCAGGTAGTTGAAGACTGCTATTAAACCCTCCCTCAGTTCTCTTCTCCAGACTAAATAAGCCTAGCTGCCTCTTCTCATAAATCCCCATAAGCTCCTCTCCTCAGCTTCTCCTCATATGTCATATTCCCCAACCTCCTCACCATTTTCACTGCCCTCTGCTGGACTCCCTCCAATTTGTCCACATCCTTTCTGTAGTGAAGGGCCCAAAACTGGACACAATACTCCAGATGTGGCCTCATTAATGTCAAATAGAGGGGAATAATCACATCCCTCAATCTGCTGGTGATACTTCTAACAATGCAGCCTAGTGTGACATTAGCTTCCTTGGCAACCAAGGCACACTGGTGGATCATATTCATTTTATTGTCTACTGTAACCCCCAGGTCCTTTTCTGCACAGCTGCTGCTTAACCAGATGGTCCCCAGCATGGCAGTGCATGGGACTATTCTGTCCTAAGTGCAGGACTTAGTACCTGCCCTTATTGAACCTCATGTGATTTCTTTTGGTTCAATCCTCCAATTTGTCTAGTTCTCTCTGAATTCTAGCCCTACCATCCAGTGCATCTACTACTCCCCACCCCTTCCCCATCTTGGTATTATCTGCAAACTTGCCAAGGGTATTATCTGCAAACTTGCCATCTTCCAAGTCAGCGATGAAGATATTGAACAAAACTGGCCACAGGGCACTCCACTTGATACTGGCTACTAACTAAACAGCAAAACACTGACTACGAATCCCTATGGGGAACCTCGGTCCCCAGGTCAACGACCCTCTGAGCCAGATTATCCAGCAAATTTTCATTACTGAGATTAAGAATATTCTGTACTGTACCTTGGGATTAGTTCGCTGCTGAAGCCTTCTTTCTTCCCTCTCTCGTTGCAAACGTTCAAATTCTTCTCTAATTTCAGCTGGGGTTCTCTTCCTTTCCACAACCTGTGAAGAAAGGGGTTGAGATGCAATGGGTTATTGGGCAAGAGAATGCACAGCAAACAATTACAAGGGATTTAATCATTGATGGAATTTGAAACATTCTTAAGTCTCTTAATTCTCTCTCTGGACAGCCTCCCTTTCTTTGTAACATCACCTTTTTTGCTGTAAGTGTTCCAGGCCATAGAGTTTTTATTACTTTATAATGTATTTGTAATGTAAGTACCATTTCTAGTCAGAAGCTTTTTATCCAATTAAAAAAAAAACTATTACAAATAATAAAAACTACTGTCTCTCCATGTCCAGTAGGTCACACCACATATTTTTACTTATAAATTTATAACTGCCATCTATGCATCCACAAACAATTCTTCAATGACTCAGAGAAGAGTCAGGCAATGCTTTGTTCCCTCAAAGTTAACAAATTTAGCAAAGTGGCTGTGAGAGGGTGAAGAGTTTCAAAATCAAAGACTACCATGGAAGTGCCCTGTCCACAGTCCTCACTTGGTACAGCCAGACATACATGTAGCTTGAACAGCACTGCTGCTGGCAGACATAGTGAAAGAGGTTCTCTATAGTGAAGCCTCAAACTGCATGAAACTCAGCATTGCTAAAGTTAACACCTTAAACACCACCTGGAAACTAAAACAAAAGCATTACTTAGAGGGCTAGCACCACATTTTACCATATTTACTCAAATACAAGACAAGGTTTCCCTCCCCACCCCAAATCAACATGGGGAAAAAAGCCCCTTGTCTTACATTCACATACTAGAAAACTTTGTCAAATACATTGTCCATCATTAAACAAAGGGCAAAAGCAGCATATGCTCAGCAATGGAAACTAACTATAAACTATATTAAATGCAGTTAACACCAAGCATGACTATAAAACATGCATGACTATAAAACACATGGCCCATACTTTTATCCTGGGGCTTCAAATACTCCTAAAACTATGGCAGGCATCCTCTATGTAAGCCCCAAGCCTGGAGGTTTTGAGATTCAAATGCCCCAAAGTCTTGCTCACCTTTATTTTATGGGGATGGAGGATTTCTCCCTAGCTTGTTCCTTTGGCCTTTTGGCTAAAGCATGTAGCCAAGATTCTCCCATAGGCTCTAGGGCTATGGGTGCCTGCCCACAGTGGAATGGAAAAGTCTCCACCCTCAGCTACACAAAGCCATTCAAGGTCAGGGAGTAGGGGATCTCCCTTTCCAGGTACAGCAAACCACCACTACTACCTCCACCATGGTGGAAATCATGGTATCTCCCCTGCCAGGGCAACCATACTAATATTAACTTACATGGCTAGGTTAATGCAGCCCATCTGAATGGGTAGTCCCAATGAGCGCAGTTCCTCCCAGTGCCAGCAATTTTTCCAGTCATGGCAAACTACTATACAACATACATTTCAGCTTCCTCTTCATTCCCACAACTGAGGTACACTTTTCTTTCCCATTTCCAATTAATCCTGTTTCTTCACCAGCCTTAAATGTCTGGCAAACTTCAACAAACACAGCCCTAAATAGCTCACCCAAAATCTCTCTGTTACCCCATCTCTCTCAGTCTGTTGCATGTGTTTAGTGTGGCCCAACCCTCCATGAGGTGAACTGGATCCAGGTTGCCCCATGCCTCATCTGCATATAAATTGTTGGGGGATTCCCAAGACTCATGACAAGAATACACGCTTCCAGTCAGGAGTGCTAATTAGCACTTTAATCCTTTGTGGGGGTATCTGGAATACACACACAGATAGAACAATGCTGATCTGTGAAGCCACCATGGCTTGAAATGTTGTCAACTGCTAGGGTCCAGCCCAATGAACTAAATGGTAATTCATGAGCACAAGGTGTGCAGATGCCCAAGTCTCAACACCCAAAACAAGAGCTCTACTCAGCTTACTAATGGCTTGAGAACTTGCAGTGGCCAGAGATAGCACTACAAGGACACACTGAAGGCATGCCTCAAGCAAATGGATGGTAACCTCAAGAGCTGGGAGGAGCTGGCTGCTAACCAACTTCAATGGCACCACAACTTCAACCAAGCAGCAGCCTGTTTTGAGGTAAAGTGTCTTGCTCTCAAATAAGAAAAGGATACAAATCCTAGCCTGCAATCTACTCTCTCCTGTGCAAAGACCTGCAACTTCTGTGGATGGATATATGGCTCAAGGATGACTCTTAAGTCATCATAAGGCCCATCAGTGAGCCATAATAGAGATCATCCTTGAATCGAGGGATTGCCAATGACAACAATGTTGGGCTCTTCTTTCCTCAAGCTTTCATTCCACACTTAAGCTGTTTCCTAGCACTTCAAGCCTTTATCAATCTTCTCCCAATCACTTGGCTTGATGTTCACTGCCTTCATCTCTCTTGCAAACATCTTTGAACTAGAGATAAGGACACCCGTATGGTCTTCTTCCTGTAAAGAATTCTTCATACAAGAGATCTTTGGATATACTGCCAGTCTCGGCTTGCGACCAAGCGATAGCTGATGCTGACTGAGAAGAGAATGGATGCTTAGAATGTAGACAGGACCACTGCAGGTATCTGACTGCCTTTCTGGTTTCAAAAGTGAACATCAGTTCACTTTATTATCGGTTCAATCTATGCAGTTTAGAGAAACTTACAAAGACTGAATTGATTCAGCATGGGGCTTCTTGACTGTCTGTATTTAGCCCTTGAGATTTGTTGGACAACATTCCTTGCTTCCCTCAGTTCCTTCAAAATTCTGAGGCATTTTTCTTGCGATTGAACATACCAGTTTGTTTGGCCTAGATAAATGGAATAAATTCATGGGGGTTCACTTTAAACCAATCTCCATTTCTTCTGATCTGTTAACTAAATATAGTCAGCAGTGACACAGATCTTTTTTTTAGGCTTCCCCACTTCTGTTCTGCAGTCTTGCAAAAGACAGATCTGAAGCAGGCTTCAAGCTATGTTTCTGCTAAAAGAAAACTATTGCTCATAATAAAGAGAAGGCAGTGCTACAATGACATTTCAAAACAGGCTTGACATCGCTAACTAGAATCTGCCTAATATCCAGTTTTATATAGCACTTTATCTGACACTAAAATTGAGCCTTTATGGTAGGAAAGTTTATGGCTTCAAATGACAGATTTATAACCGTTTCCAGAATTGTAATAGGTGCAAGGTGGCTTAGGAACAAAACAAGACAGAATCAAATGGTACAAGCAGAAAGCAACTTTGTCTGAAGTTTGGATTCTTGTGTCTCAGTTTTCAGATCTATCCAGCCTCAAACTAACTGGGTTCACTGGGCTCTGGAATACCTGGAGGGAAATCTATTGTGTGATGATCAGGCATTTCCAGCCTGTATAGTTTTTATGGGAAAGTTTTCTATGGCATCTTGCCTAGAAATCTAAGGTGCTAGATGTTATATATCAAATTAAAAAATCATTGAAGGCAAAACTTAAATAAATATGAGGCACAGGAAATCACAAACATAACACTCAACCTAAGAATACTTCTGAGAAAGCTGAGTAGTCTATCTGCCTTTCCAATCTGGGCCGAAAAACCTGGTAGTTGTGGGGCGGTAAATACTGGTAAAACCGAAAAAGGGGAAAGATTTGTTGTAGAGAAGTCCTATCACATTAATTTTGCAAGCGTGAATTAGTAATTCTAGATTACTTTCTCTTTCTCAGTTTTGTGACATGGGGAAAAGAACAGTTCTATGCGAATGTGTTCAGTCTAACTATGGTTTGGGGTTTTTTTTGATGTACCATTAGATACAGCTATTGAGAGTAAAATGAAACCATACTATCTATCTGCAATTGGGAATATGTAAATTAGCAGTAATAATCTCTATGCATCTACACTCTAACACATGTATGCAGGAAGCTTCCATATAATCAATACAGCACTGAAGGTCTCCATATAATTTTGTGTAATTAAATAACATGTCACACAAATAAATAAAAACCAAAAATACTAAGATTCTAATACTAGTGTTAGTATTTCAGCTACATTCTATATACTATGCCCTATTGTGCATCAAATACACCGATATATCAAAAGTTAATATTAGCAATATGAAATATTTAATTTGTGCAACACAGGTGAACTATAATGCAGCCACTTCAATAGTTGTAATCATGCTATGCAAATTGACAAAAGGTTTACACGTGTTCACTGAAGGGCTAGAAACTCATATCTTCCCCAGCACCCTCCCAGCTTTCTCTCATTCCTTTTGCATCTTGCATGTGTTTGGAGAGCCCAGACTCTCTCCAGAAACAGAAACACACACATTCACGATCTATGAAAAAGGTGACTGCATCAAATGTACAAGAAACAGCACATAACACTAAAGCAACAGGCTTGCATTTTATTTATTTATATATAGAAAACAGCAGTATAAATCTGGACTGCGTTGAGTAGGCTTCACAGAATTTGATTTTTATATATATTTTTTATTTCAACAGAGAAAAATCAATGTTTATTTTTAAGCATTTATTTAAATTTTTATTGACTGAAATTCAGGATTGCATGAAATTAGGGGTGTTTCTCGATTGTTATCAACTTAGAACACAGAGTGGTCACTAAAGGAGCTGGAAGTGGTGCCAGTAAGGCTGTGCCAGGACATGGAGTTGGAGGGGCAGGAGCCCAGTGCTGCCAGCCACTTGCTCTGCCCAAGTCCCAGTGGGAGCAGGGGCCCAACTCTCACAGAGTGTGGCCTAGCGTGGCCCCTATGTGACGGGGGCAGGAGCCAAACTCCCATGGGTGTTGGCACAGGTTCTGCAGGAGTCTGGCCCTTGCTCCAGCTAGAATTTCAGCAGAGCGAGCAACCAGCAGCACCAGGTTCCCCACTGTTACCAACCCTGCTTTTCCAACTCCTACTCCCAGCACAGCCTTACTGGCAAGTCCCCACCACCTGCAGTGCCATTGTATGCGTGTACATGCATCCATGTGCATGCACCCAGAAACCCCTGCCCTGGACTTCCTTACCTCTGTCCCAGCTTTTAAACATCTCTTTTATGTAAATTTTGATGATTACTGACATAAATAGTTTTCCCACTGGTCTGTGAGCATCAGGTGAAATTGATGTATATCGATACAAATTGAATTCTGCCAAGCCTGTTTATAAGGCATCAAGAGAAATGCAGAATGTCTTCATCACATCAAATGTGTTCACAGCATTGTGTACCTGTACACCCTGCTTGAGGGTCTATTATGCCTATTGTATGTTTAGGCTATTTAGTACAACTCAGATGCTTAAGGTGGGGAGAAGTCTTCTCAAAGTATGAAAATTTATTTGATCAACTTGTTTCCCAAGTCACAGGAGCACATGGTATCCACACACACCTCTCCTCAGGCTCTAAATAAAAAAAAGCCTTTTACAGTAAATGAACAGAAAAGACAACCTTCCTGTACAGAAAGAAAAAAAAGGATGCAAAAATTTAATAGCACTTAAATACTGGCAGCTGTTTAAAGGTAATGCTGCTGCCTCCCTGGAGTGAAAGCTATTAATGATGCAGGACATGACTTATATTAAACAATTCATCCACCTGCAGGAATTCCTTGAAGGCTGCTGCTGCCTGCTACATAAAATGAGCTTGGTTTCAGTTAAATTGTTTTAACATATAAGTAATGTATTCATTTTATCTGTAGTATATTAGCCCTGATACATCTTGGGAGTTGATACCTAGGGAGGCACTTTGAATATTGTGCAAAGGCATTTTTATTTGTCAGTGTACACCTTGTCTCACAGTGTGCTATTAATATTCAATGCTAGAAAGTGATTCTAGGCAGACAAGGTTCTTTGAGTGAATTTGATATCTTTTATTAGACCAACTTAAAGAGTCGGAAAACAATTATTAAGCAAGCTTTCGGGTTCAAAAACCATTCGTCAGGCTAAGGAAGTTTCAGCAGCTGGTGTGTGCTCTTCCTGGATGGAATGAAAAGTAAAGAAGCCAGAGGCTGGGCTGACATGTAGTCAGTGAAAATGTAGATTGAGAAGTCAATGGGTGAGAGACATACAAGAATCTGTCTGGTCCACTCAGTTTTATACCACAAATTTCATGTAAAAAATATGTATTAATTATCTTTATTACAGAACTTTTTCCTTGCTGTACTCTGTATTTTTCTTGATTTTAGTTTGGGTTTTTTTGGTGACAGTATCACATCAATAGGTTGCAAATTAAATCATCATGGTTTCTTACCACAAAAATATAGAAAATCTGCAACAGAAATATGAAATAGAAATCTGGAAATGAAGACAAGTTAATTTATTTCTCAGGAAGGGTTTACACATTGCAGAAGGGGACAGTGCCTGAGATCTGGCCTGAGGTGAACCAACTGAGTGAAGTTTTTGCAACATTGCGCATGGATCCCCTATGCCAATTTAAACCCAACATTTACTGGTTTAACTTCCATGTCACAAATTATTAGTACACCAAACAGATTTGTACCAGTCATGCAAAGGATAAGATTTGGCTCCTATCACTGAAAATGGATATACAATACTAAGGCCAAAACTTGTGGGCTGCCACACTTGGTTGCTCTTTTAATTTTCCATCCACAAACACCAATCTTGATCTAGGTGTGCAACTGAACCCATAACACAACCTTTTTGTGCAACTAGCACAAAGTTATCAGTCAAGCAAGGCAGAAACCAGCAAAGGGGATCTTGCAACAAGCAGCAAGGAATTGATACATCCTCTTTCATGGCACTTTAAAGCTTTCTTTTTTCCACATAGGCACCTATAATCTCACAGGCTAGTTGATATGGAGAGAGTTTTGGATGAAAGATGCTTGCATAAGGCTAGAAGGACACTGATGACATATTTGTCTCTTAAATACATTGCTTTTCATGGTAGTATCTTATTAGGGAACTCTGAATCTCAGATTTATTGTACTCTTGTCAAAAAAGGAAGAAACAGGCATTACTTGAAAAAATATACAATGACATTCTAAAAAGAGAGAGAGAAAAAAATGACTAAACAAGAGTGCCTTCAAACAGGTATACTTCTACCATCAAACTGTCATTACATTCTGATACAACAGCAAGTATTTCTGATAAGCAGGGATCCTGGTTTTCCTTGATAAAAAAAAATGCAAATTCTCTGATAAACCCCTCAAAATTCATGATTAAAGTGAAAGGCCACTAATGATATGTATCAGCTGAACACAATGTTTTCTTGATATATTTACAATTCTAAAGCAATTTGGAAGCCTACCAGTGCCGCAATCACTAAAATAAAATAAAATAAAATAAATTCTTAATACCTATAAAGTTTGATATTTGATTTTTGGGTTTTTATCATGGAAAATTAGAACTTACCCTGCCCCCTTAGCTTACAGAATGCAGGTCTCTCACTCCTCACCCACAGCCCCCTGGCCCTGCTTGTGCCCCTCATTCCCCTCCTCCCCCAGTCTAGCTCCCTGCCAGGGCCCTGAAGCCATGCATTCCAGCTCAAGGCCTCATGCACTGCCCAGCCGGGCAGCAGCCCCAGCCTCAGCACAACCCCTGCTCTTCAGGCTGCCTGGCAGACGTGTGTGTGTACATGCACATGGCAATCCTTACCTGACCACCCTTCTCCTGCTCCCTTCGAGCCCCTTGCAGGCTGGAACTCTGCCAGCCTGCAGAGAGCTCTTTGCAAAACTGCAAAATCCACGGGTTTCTCCATTAAAATGAGGAATCTGTGTTTTCCTTGGGTAAAGGGGGGGAATCCGTGTTTTTCTTTGGATCCCTGATGATAAGGCTAGAGTTAGTTCCCTTCATGGGATTTCTGGTGTTGAATTTGTCTTACCTCCCATCCTTCCATTTCCAGTCCTCTCCTTCCATAGATGTCATAGATCGCTCTGGTCTGTGGATCGCTAAGCACTGCAAATTAAAATCAAACAGGCTTAGAGCATAGAAGTATTCATTTTTAATTATGATCTATTCATTGGTAATTATTTGAAATACAGCAGGTACTGGGCAGCAGCTGTAAACAGACAGGTTTTTTCCCCTAAAAGGAAGAGACATGCAGACTATTTGAATATGCAATACATTTTTTCCAACATTCCTCCATGAAATAGTCTAATCTCTGGTCAGGTGAGCACAGCAGACTTGTGTATAGTCAGGTACTGGATCCAACACCAAGAGTCCTATAATTTGCTGTTTTTTTCTAACAGCATGCTATAAATATACTTTGGTTAGTCTATAAGGTGCAAACCTACCTTGCTTTCTACTTCTCCAAAGGTCTCAAAGTACTTTCAAGAACATTAAAAAAATATTCTAACCCCAAAGGAGGATAAATGGATGAGATTACAGCAACAATTCTCCTGGCAGAGCACAAATCCTTAAGAAAATAAACCTGTGAGCATATGAACTGTGCTTCTCAGATGAAGCAGCAGCAAGAGAAATTAACTACTAGCAAGAAAGCACAATTCTGACCTCAGGTATGTGGATGAAGTAGAACTATGAGCAGACTCTACAACAGTGTACTCTATTGACGTATTTACTTGGAAAATGCAGAATTTACTTAAATGCATCACAACTAGCCTGTGCCTATTGCTTACATGGTAACAAGCTTCAGTTATCTAACTATCCACTAAACGCACAAATTGCTTATATTCAAAGCATCTTTCAGCCTCTCTGTCCACTAGGTAACTTAACTGTACTTCAGCTAATTGCACAATAACTCAATTGGCCTACTTGAAACTAACTGCTTGATTTAGAGCCTGGGCGACTGGCGCCTCCTGAGTGTGGGGGTGAGTGGGGGCTGAGTGTGGGGGGGGGTGCAGGCACCAGATCACCAATGGCGGGGGGGCCAGCAGCTCATCACCAACTGAGGGGGAGGGGTCCCCCAGCAGCCCATCACCAAGCCAGTGGCAAAACCAGGAGTGCACTTCCGGTGGCGCTTCCAGAGGGTGTGTGGCTGATCTCAGAGGGTACATATGCACCCCCTACGCATCACCAATTGTTTAGAATTGTTTAGCAGCTGTGGAAGGGCTGATATAAGCAGCCTTAAAAGCCATGGAAGCTAGTCAGTTTCATAGCTACCATCTCCCCCCATTTTCAGGTGCTAATAGCAGCTCCAAAAAATAACTATTAGCAGCCTTCAGAATGAATGGAGTTAGTTTTGGACTGCTAATATCACAGCATTGACAGTGCTGTCTACAACACTCCTTAAGCAGCAGGATTGTCAGCGTTAACTAGCTCTCTGGCAGCAGAGTCCAAACTATTAGAAGTATGGAAAACAAAAGGAGGCTTGGGGGTTGCTAGTACCTCATCACAAAAAACAGTATTGTTAATGAGCACCGCTGACATTATGTTTGGTAAGTACACAGCCTTTATCAAGTCCTGAGAGTAGGCACTCAAAATGCAAAACACTGTACAGGGTGCACACACATGTAGCATAGGACAACAGCTGGTTCTACAAGCTGCAAGGTGATAGAATTACAGGTTCCCTTTGATTTATGCAGGTTCTTTATATGCAAATTTGCTCTAATGCAATGAGCATATTTAGACCCATAATTCATTACAAGCAAAGTAAATTCGCTGTTATATGATCAACATAGATGCCCCTCCCTCCCCTGCCCAAGCAGGTAAGCCTGTGGGGGGAGAAGAAAGGGCCGTGGCCCCACTCTCCCCAGCCCTGGCTGCAGCAGCTCCATGAGTGGCTGTTGTCAGCTGCCTGCAGCCACTGGGCTGCACCGTGCTCCACCTGTTCCGTCACCTCTGCTTCTGGGCTACAATGTGCCCTGGTGCAGGCAGCTGGTGCTGGCCGCTCCCAGAGCTGATCCAGCATGGGATGGGATGAGTAAGGACAACCAGAGCCCCAGGCAGCGCAGGGTGCAGGACTCACCCCAGCCTCCGCTGCAGTGGCCCCAGGAGCAGCCAACACCAGCTGCCTGCACCAGGGCATGGCGCAGCCCAGGAGCAGGGGTGAGTGGGGACAGGCAGAGCATGGTGCAGCTCCCTCCCTCACCACCATGAGAACCTATCCCTATCTGTTATATTGTAAGATGGATTTGTTTTATGCAAATTCAATTTATGTGCCATTCTCTAGGAATGCATGTACTACGTAAATGGAGAGAAACCCGTATAGAAAATGAGGGTTGGAAGGGACATCAGGAGGTCACATCTAACCCAGCCCCCTGCTCAAAGCAGGACCATCCCCAACCAGATTCATAGATGCTAGGGTCAGAAGAGACCTCAACAGATCATCAAGTCTGACTCCCTGCCTAGGCAGGAAAGAGTACTGGGATCAGATGACCCTAGCCAGATGTCTATTCAGCCTTCTCTTAAAGACCCCCAAGGTAGGGGAGAGCACCACCTCCCTTGGAAGCCCATTCCAAGTTTTGGCTCACATGCCCGAGCTTGCACGTTTATTCGCCAGCCAAGGCTCTGTCTACTCGGGTCTTAAAAATCTAAGGATAGAGATTCCACCACCTCTCTGGGTAGCCTGGTCCAGTGCTTTACTACTCTCCTAGCAAGAAAGAGTTTCCTAATATCTAATCTAGAGACAATATATAACTATCTCTTCAACAGTGGGTCTAGAAGTACTATTCTGATGCAATCACACTGGCTGCTTGTAGATGCTTAAAAAAAAACCCCAAAACCAAAAAAAACCCCACACTTTACCAGAAGTAGTGTGTTACTTAAACTTGGCTCTGCAGCGTCTGTATAGATCAGATGCTTCAGCAGGGCCTTTTGGCGTTTTATCTAATAGCTGATTCAGTCAGCTATCAGATAAAATGCCAAAAAGCCCCGCTAAAGTAGCAAATCTATACAGAAGTTGGGCGAGCTGGGTCCAATTAATGTGCTGCCTCTTCTAGGTATGCATGCTGAATTTAAAGTGCTGCTTTAGGCGAGGAGGGGGGTTTAACATCTGCAAGCAGCCACTAACATTAGTGAAAACAACTCTGCTATATTTAACAGTGACAGCAGAACTTAAAGAACTCCCTGCAGCATGCAGGGATAAGCGGAGAAGTCTTATGTTACCAAGATCTTATTATTTTGAAAACATACAATGTCTCCATCTACTTGCACACTTCTGAATATTAGGGATTCTTTTATAATACAAATTTATAATTATAGACACTAAAGAAAACTGTCAACAGTGTCAAGCATAAAGACATTTTGGGGGGGGAAGAAAATGGACATTCTTATACCCTTTTCTTCAAGTTCTTTGCCTGTGAATCTACTTAAACTCATCATTATTAAAGCACATAGGAATAATTCAGTGAGGGGGTTCCTGATGGCCTTGCAAGCTACTCTGGGATGGATACAATTCCTGTTTAGAAGCCAAACTTCATATTTGGCTTCTAGACTCATGTAGTTCTATCTGCTCCTCTACCCACAATAGTCAAGTGAATCTGTGCCAAGCAGAAGTCTTACTGGACGAGAAACACTTTGAAAAATGTCATGTGGCCAGATCACTACTTTATCATCTAAATGAAAATGCTTACATTTACATATACATACAAATATATAAAACTAGGCAATTCCCTGTCAAGAATGATGGGGGGAGGGGTGACACTAGCTAATTGACTGTCAAGAATGACGGGAGTGGGGTGGGGGAGGGACAGAGGCCCAAGTCCCTTCCCCCCCTCACTTTGGACTGGTCCTATTCCCCCTCTCCCCCACACTGGTTTGGGCCATAGCCCCCTGCCTTCCTATTCCCCTCCCTCCCGTTTCCTGCCACCTCCCCTCCCTGCCACCTGTTGTTGGGGGGCACTAGCCCCTGGCTCCAAGGAGCAGACACAGGGGGACGCAGACAGCACTGGTAGCCTCGCCCCTCTACTCCATCACCTCTGTTATGGCAGCACTCCAGTCTTCAATGCTTCCCCTCTGTCTCCCCTCCAGTCCCAGTTCCCACTATCATGGTGGTACTCCACTATCTGTCCCCATCTGTTTAGGGCGCTCTGATTTGGTGCTGAGACAGCCAACCAGAGCGTGAGTAAAGTGTGACAGGCAGACAGACTTAGGCTTTGATAATATGAGAATTTCAAACACCTACAAAAATCCCACCACACAAAAAACAAAAGAAAACACAGCTGGGGATTACAGGTCAACCTATTTTAGCACTATGAACTAATAAAGTTTGTAAAATCTTCAAAAAAAATAATTCAATGTGCTTGCCATAATGTAACTCATTCCTTCAGGCTCCTGTACTTTTCTCCAAACTTTCCCAAGTCTTATCTTTTCCTAACACTTTAGGTTTGACTGCTACAGATGTACGACAGAGAGGGGTAGAAGTAGGGCTAAGTTAAAAAAATGAGACTTTTAAAGAAGAATTAGCTTCAACCTTAACTATGGAGAAATCAGTGAGCCCTCTTAAGTAGCACTTTTCATAATTGCTTCCAAAAGACTAATTTGCTTGCCTGGTCTCAGGGTGTTGGTTTATTTATCTTTCATAAATGTTCAAATTTAAAGCACCATGAACACATTTGGTGCTGAACAAGCAAACATACAACCCAAAAACCCTGGAAATTCAGAGAGAAAGCTGACCCTGCCTTAAGACCTGTTTACTACAGAATGACAACTCACTCTCTGAATTTCCAAAATAAGCCTTAAAAAGTAACTCTTCTATTGAAGGCGTCAGAGTTTCCACTCTCTGTCACCATCAGACATAGCCTTCAGTGCTTTTTTTTTTTTTTTTTTTTAAGTGAAAATCTCCATACATTGTACCATACATTGTAAGGCCTAATTAAAGAACAACATAAATGATTTTACCCACGTTCAAGCCTAATGGTAGAGAGAAATGCTGACCATTCAGAAAACAGAGGAGCCAAATTTCTTTAACTAATCTCTGGGATTTAACAAGGAATCATTTATTCACCACTTTGCTTTCACTTCCCTTTAGGCTAAACCACCAGGCATCAAGTTTGCTGCTGCAGCAGTTTTACTAGAGAACATTCCTACTGGCTTCTAATTCTCTTCCATTTCAGTTATTCCCCCAAATCTCCAAAACATTTCAGGCAAACTCTATCAATAAAACAGACAACTACAAAACTAATTCAGTCAAACCCGGATAATAAAATATAATTAGAAGGGAATACTTTCAATCAAATCCTTTGTAGAAATGGTTCAGTCCATCTGCCTCTGACTGTAGAATTACATTTTTAAGAAAATATTGTTTCACCTATGCAAATATATCATCCATCACATTGTGACTGTACCACCGGCAATTAAAATTATTTTTTTGGCAAAACTGTACAGTGAGATACAAGATAATCTTTCTTTGTTTTCTAAATATGTTTTTTTTTTCAAGTGAACATTTTACCCACACTCACCTAATTATATAACTATTTTCATGACTCACTAAAGAGCATCTACAAAAATAATACTAAGTTCTCTAACTGCTCGTTAAACCCCGCAACCCAATTCTAAACAATCTTACACAGAAAGGAAAGCCAGGTCTATATAATGGTCATAGCTACTTTCAGCACAAACTTCCATGCTGACAGAGTTGGATTTTATATCATTGACTACTCATCAACATCAGGCTTTAGAGAAGGAAGGAAATAAAAGTTACGTTGTAAGCACAGACCAATGGAAAAAACCCTACTCATAACCCTGTTCACTCTCCCTTTCAGCATCCACTCTCTGCCATTAAGAAACACAAGATACTGGGAAGATGGACCTATGGTCTGACCCAGTAAATGGCAGTTCTTATGTTCTTAACTGTGAAAAAGGTGATTTGGTTCTGTTGCCAGGTCTGCCACTGATTCTGTGAAAATGAACAAAACACCAAATGTATTTTTATGCCTCAGCTATAACACCTGTAACATGCCAACCATTTTTACTTAGCCAGGGGCTAAATTCATAAATGATTTTAATATGCTTTGAGATCCTTGGGTGGAAGAGGTTAAAGTCACTAGTGCTTTCTGCAATTCGGCTTTATAAAGTATGGGAATCCATAATCTTTGCTTAAAAGAAAGGAGCACTGAAAACCCTGAGTGGATGATGACAAATGGAAACTCAGGACCCTGCTGTAGAAAGAAACAAATTAATATGGCTTTTCGAAACTTTCCTTTGGTCTTTGCTCAGGGTTGAGCTCTCTGAAAAGTCTAAACAAAACCAGACACTGAAAAATTTACTGAATGCATTATTAAAAACCATAAAAGATCTTGTGAGTTTCAACAGCTCTCTTACTAACAAAATGGCTTGGCAATGAAAAAGGAAAACTGTCCTGGGAACAACACTATTCTGATAAAAAAATGTTTTTGTTGGAGAGAAAACTGGTTTTATTTATCCAAGCTAGGGCCTGATGAAAGTTACACACACACACACACACTGAGTTTTCTGGATGCTCAGTGAAAAATTCAGTGAGGGTGCACAGAGAATAAGGGGAAGACTTTTTATTTTGGTCACTAATCATACTGCAAATTTAAATCTATGCAGGCTTTTCTGTTTCACAGAATAGGGCTTATGCATCTTATATATGCCTCCATATCACTGTTCTTATTATATGATACTTAACTTTTAGTGAACGTACTAAAGCCACTAAATGCATACTTTCCATACAAGTAACTTTCACTGATTACCTGGTCTACAAAGAGTAGTGCATAAAAACAGAAGATGGTAAAAGAGTTCATTACACTGCGTGAATGAAATAGATCCTGTTTAGCCATGCACTGTAACCTACACAATTTATTTTCAAAAGGATGTTTTTACTTGTAAGAAATTAAAAAACATAAATAGCTAGCCACATCCCACTCTGGTTCAGAATAGGACATTCACTCTCCAAAGCCATCTTTCACTTATTCACAGGGCATTTTTAGATTTTAAAAAAAAGGAAAGATTTTGCATAGCATCAGCAAGTGAAAAGTACAAAATTAACCATGATACTTAAAAATACAGAGCAATCTCTCTCTCTCTCTGAAAACTCCTCCACTTGAAAATTCAAGAGTCAAACAATCCAATATCTGCTCTGAAAATGTTTTTTGCAAGCCTAAGACTTCCACTGACCTTCATAAGCCTGGTGAATAAGGTTAAACAGTTGCTCAGCTTGTGTTTTAAGTTCTGGGTCTCTGTGTTTGTCTGGATGATACAACATACACAGCCGTCGGTAAGCAGCTTTCAGTTCTTCCTGAGAGGCCTGTGAAAAGAAACAAGATTCAATTAAAGCACAATCCATACCAGTAAAACATCATCTTCAAAATCAGCCCTGAAAGAAACTATCATATATACTACAAAACATTTACTTACATTAGCTTCAGAGTATAATGAAATTATATTTAATTTCAGATTTCTATATAGGTTAATCAAATAATTGGTTAGATGCATCAGCATTAGCAGCATTTTTGAGGTATTCTTTTCCCAACTACCTACTGAGGACTTAAATCATAATTCCAGCTCAACTGTGTGCACCTGGATGGAAAGCAGAACTCAAGTACAAAACACCTTGACTTTGCTTGCATAAGTTATTTGTTTAAGACTAAACCAGTGGATCTCACTGTGACATGAGGGAAAACCTAAATCAACTACAAACACAGGAAAAAAACTTAATTCCAGGCATTCACACCAGAACCCTCCTGGGGATGAATCTCAAAAGATGAAACATATTTCAATCACGTCAAAAAAGCATTCCATAACAAAGGCTGGAGACTTAAGCACACAATTACACAAACACAAATCCCTCTACTGCTATACACTGTGGCAACAGCTTTCCAAGAAAACAAAGACATTACGCTATACTGCAAAGAAGGCAGGCATGCAGTCTCTTCTAACAGACACATTCACACACATCAGTAAGGAGTGATCTGACAGACAAATAAAGGAAGACTATTTCACTAAATCCACGAAGAAAAATTGCTCCTTCACTATGTCCACACCAGACTGTTTAGATATGGCTTGGCTCCCTCCCAGGGCCATTTGGCAAGGATGGATTTTGGATGGTTCTTTAGGGAATCAATGAAGTAACAAAACAGTCTTCTGTTCCCCATCCCCCAAGAGACCTCTCACAGCAATCTTACCTCAGTGAACCCTTCAGAGTCTCTGTAGCTATCCAATTTCTCCTTTCCCACAACCATCCCTACACTTCAACATCCTGGACCTTGAAAGTCAGGCATCTTTGACATTCAATTGTGTGCACTGTCAGTAAATTAACAAGCAGCTCTGTACAAAACTGAACTAGCACACAAAACCCATGAAAT
Organism: Caiman crocodilus; assembly: GCA_030014935.1. Taxonomy (NCBI): domain Eukaryota; kingdom Metazoa; phylum Chordata; order Crocodylia; family Alligatoridae; genus Caiman; species Caiman crocodilus. Next base: position 1,488,935 of record JAGPOW010002149.1, on the reverse strand, counting down.
TTCAGACAGCTATACACTGGCCAGTTCCAACATCATGAATGTAACAGTGAACACCTGGATGCCAGGAAGGAATCATAGTGAAATGACTGCAATAGCATCAAGGGCATTGGCTGCACTCTCTTCTGACTCTCTCTATTTCTGCTACAACAAGGGATTAAAGTGGACAGACACTGAAGGGGCACTAAGATTAACTAGTGAATAAGGGATCACAGAGAAAACAATTTTGGTAACAGACTTAAAAGGCATTTGAACATCAATCCATTTACTCTCAATACCTCACAGTGGCTGAGGTTTTCACACTATTTACCTCAAAAACAGAAGTCACAGCCTTTTGTGTCTCAGACAAATCAATTTCTGACTGCAGAAAAGGGATCAGGATAAAATGAAAAGTTAAGCTCTATTTGATAAGTGTATTTATTTTAATACAGACATTGAGATTCAATCGATTTTTGAGGCCAGTTTAGCACTACTGATTTCTTTTGCAGGTTTTTCTATTTCATATTAATGATTCCAAGTCATACAGCAGAAGGACCTGATGGGCTCAAGAAAGCAAATGTAGCAACAAAGCAGTCATTTTTCCTTCTGTTATCTCTCTGAGCACTCATGGTTATTAAAATTAAACTAGATGAGAAGGGAGTGGAATATCCAAGTCTACAATAACCTTCTTTAATCATATTAATGATAAATGGTTAAACGTGTTATTGATTAAGTAGTAGAAATGAGCCGTTTCATTTTTCATAAATATCACGTTCAATAAAATGTTAGATTGGGCTTTTCATCACAAGCGAATAGCTTAGGTCATTGGTTCAATATTTCATGAATGATAACCGCACTCAGGCCACTACAGAAATACTGACAACATTTCAAATTGTAATGAGTCACATAAGTCACTAATAATGATATTTTAAAGTTATATTCTTATAACTAAAATTCTAGGCAAAATTAAAAGGTGCATCATTCCCCTTGGAGATTAAATAGCTTCATTTAATGTCTCAATCATTGAGTTACATTTTCATGGGATCTAAATCTATAATAGATTAAATGTTTATATATAGAAAATTGCTGTTGAATGGGTTTAGTCTCTTCATCAGGGCTGTGAAGTTTAGTGGCTATCTATTATTTTCAGATTAGCTGCCTCACCCTGCTCAACCCTGTTTTATTGATGGAACTGTGAGCTTGTACCACATCAGCAAGATATGTACACTACAATCTTCCAAGAGGGTTCATTTAAATATACATTTTCTCTTTCAGTAGTCATTCCCTTGGCTATGATGCGGATTCTTTTTCATCCACCTGCTGCAGTCTGGCCCATGTTTTGTTAAATTATCACATGAACTGAGGAGCTCTTGACATAGCTAAATCAACCATTAAGTCCTCTGTGGCTTCAATCACAATTTGGCTTCAAGATTCCACATCAAGAACTAGTCAGAAACCTAACATCCTGTTTACTTATACAAGGCAAAAAGGCACTGTTAATAAAAAACTAACAGTGAGGTACGCTGCACCATGGCAAAGATAAGCCACAGGCTCTGATTTATACAATTCTCATTTATGTAACTGTTTCATCAGCAGACTTATACAAAGTAACTGGTCCTGCAGAGTGACAGCTTCACTGCTCCTCTTCACTGCTTTCTCCCCTGGCTTCCCCTCGCCTCTTCATGCCCAGCACATTGCTGCTCTGCACACAGCCACCAAACAGCTCCAACTCAACAGACAGATGCATTTCCCAAAGGCACTAGGACAACTTCAAGCTCACCTCACTGTTGATATCCATAACCCAAGAAGAAAGGAATATATTTAATGCAATTAAAAGACAGGGCATTAAAAACCAATAAAAGAACATACTGTACTAAATTTGTGTTGTGTGAAAAAGTCTGTGAAACACATTGCCACAGGGAGTAATTGAGGACTAGAATTTAGAATGGCTCACAAAAGAAATATTGGCTATTTACATGGTCATCAAGACGACTTAGAGCATTGGTGGGCAATTATTTGGGCCCGTGGGCCACATAGACAATTCTGGGAAGTTGCTGTGGGCCAGTCAGCACCTCCTCCTCCTAAACAGCCTGGAACTTGCCACTGCCAAGAGCACACAGCTCCAGCCCTGACCCTGGCCAGCCCTGTGCCCATGCCAGACTCGCCCCAGCCAGAAGCCACACACACAGACCTGAACTTGGCCTGCCCCATGCCTGCTCTAAACCGCCTGTCCATGCTAAGCAACGGCAGCAGCTGAACAGAAGCTGCTGCTCCATGTGGGGGAAAAGCAAACCTCCCTCTCACTGCTGCTGGGCCCTCCTTGCTGCAGCCACCTGGAGCCCAGGCCTGTTAAGAGTCAAGCTCAGCATTATCCCTAATTTGGTTCTCTGCTGCGCACCAGCAGAATTATGGCTAGAGAGCCACAGTCATTCAATCTGTAGGATTTCCTCCAGAAATTCCTAAAACTTTCATCAGTGAGGTAAACTGAGAACACTGCGACTATCAAGACCACACACACTGACATTACCTGCAAGGATAATTTGCTCAGAGCTCTTAAGACTAAATTTTATCTGCTGAATTCTTTTTGAATATAGTAGTAACAGTTCAATATCAACTACAGCTCAAAAGTACTAACCTTTATGTTGACATGCTTAAATAGAGCAATCTTGCTCTTTAAATAATTATTGTATTTGACCTGCCAAATTACAACAACACAGTACATTCTTCTGAATCTTATCTACTGGATACAAAAAATCATGGACTATAGACATTGGTGTTATGGCACATTATAACCTCCCTGCCATCTGATAACCCCAGATAACCTCGCTACATTTTACCATCTACATCAGGGTGGACAAAATCTGACCCACCAGGCCATTTTATCTGGCCCATAATTCCTAAAAAATTTGGAAAATTAATATTTATCTGCCCTGGATGCCTGTAAAGATGACAGGAGCCAGAGGCAGTAGGACTCAAGGGAATCCGCTGGTAGGACCAAGTAGCTGCAAAAGCAAGGCCCACCTGGCCCCACCCTTCCACCCCAGCCAGAAGCCCTTTGCAGAGCACAGCATCTAGCCTGGGACCCTGCAGCTGTTCCTGCCTCTTTGCACCAGAGAGAAAGACAGATAAGAGGGGGGAGGGCAGGGGAGGACTGCAGGTGATTGCCCCAGTCCTCAGGGTCAGGCTGAGCTGGCTGCTGGGTCCCAGCTTGCAGCCAGGAACCATGTGGTACTAGAGCAGCCAGCATGCGGTGAAGAGGAATGATGACAGCTGCAGGCAAGGAAGCACTTAAAGCGGCAGCAGGCCAGTGGCAGCAAGCAGGCATGCAGAGCGCAGCAACAGCTGAGTGGGAGCACAAGGACCAGGTCAGCAGGTGCTCTGAAGCCAGGACAGCTCCCCCTCTCCCTGCTGGTGCAGCTTGGCCTTGCTCCATAGAGCCCCTGCTGGTCCCCGCCCTGTGTTCCTGCCACCCTGCTCTGGGCCCCAACAGTGCTGGCCCCGGCGCACCAGCTGCACTCTCACCCAGCTACTGTTGCACTCCGTGCATTTGCTCACTCCCACTCCCCCTGCCCGCTGCAACCATCTGTCTGCTGCTTCTGCCACCACTCCCCTCCACCCCCTTATCAGTTGTTCCACATGGCTCCCAGCTACACGTGGCACCAGCTGGGCCAGTACAACTCCTGCTGCACCCTGCGGTCTCTGCTGTGCAGCTGGGACATGGTGCTGGAGCAGCAAGCTAGGGCGGAGGATGGGGAAGTGGCAGAAGGGCAGTGGCGGCAGGGAATGGCTATGAGTGGCAGCACGGATACATGCCGATGCCCCAGAGGCAGGAGCATGGAATCCGGGCTTGGAGAAGCATTGGTGGGGGCTCTGCCTGCCATGGAGCAGCTGTGGGAAAACCCTCCCCCTCCACACATCACAACCCTCCCCAGACACCCTCCCCCCCACATACTCCCCCCCACAAACCTCATATCCATCCACATCCCCACACCCAGACCCTCCCCCACACTCTATATACCCACCCCCCACAATATATAAGACTTCATTTTAAGCTATTAGACAATCACCTCTATGTGTACTACACAAACCCATGTAAACCAGGAAAAAATATTTTTTAAATCAAATTAATGAATGTTGTAGCAGATGTCTGTTTCAAAGTAAACTAATTTAACATAACTGCCTCAACTAATATAATTATATTCAGAAATAAAACTGATGCCTGTGCATCCTCTTTCTTTGAGAGAAAAGGTGATTTGGATGGATGAAGTATGCTGCATACCTAATTAATATTTGCATAGTGTGGTTGGTATTTATACTGATTAAAATAGATTAAAATCAATAAACCAATAGATAAGAGGTCTATAAGATCAAGCTATTATTAATTTGGAAAATAATCAGAGAGAAAAGAGGTGGGAGGGGGAAGAGTATTTCAGTTGGAAGCAATTAATGTTTGAACCTCCCACTTCACAGACAGCATTGTGAACCAGAATCCCAATAAGGCTGTGCTTTGGTTCAGCCTTCATTTACAAACTACAAATTAAATAATCTTCCATAACAACCTTACATTTTGAAAGCCCCTTTCCCCACTGGAAACATTTCATAGTATCATAACTATTCGGAATACCCTCTGGAAATCATAGAACGTGGAATGCTCACTTTCAATCCCTAAGTATTGCCCACCCCCTTTTTAACAAATAACATTTTTTATTTTGTACTCTGAATGGATATGAAATTAATAACTTCTGGAATAAAGCACAAGATGCATCATTGTGCATACATCCCCAAAGATATCTGTTTAGCTCTGGGAATAGTACTGCCTTGCTAACAGCTGTAGAAGACTATGCTGACTTTCACAAAGCTTGGTCTTGAAGCGTCTATACAACGAGTATCAATGGTTTCTCCTCTTTCAGGGACTTCTCTATCAGACTCAATTCAAATGAACATGAGACAAAAGTTTGGCAGTGTTTATGGCCACTAATAATTAATAATAATTAAGATTTCATCTGTTATACCAAAAATATGATAGCTCTAAAAACTAAATACATACTGTAGAATAGCTTGCCTTCTATGAATTAATTTTTTTCTCTTAAAAATAGAATACTAAAATAGTCAAGCAAAAGACAGATTCCTTGTATCTACAATCCCACTACCACTTTTATACAGACCTGGAAGCTGCTGCCAAAGATATAAACTAATTATGTTCAATTTCATTTTTTCTGCATACTAGAATTGAGAAATTGCTCTCAATATTGATAAATGCCCATTTCCTACTAACTTTATTTTCACAACATCTTTCTTTGCAGCATCCCTCCAAAGGAAAATCAACAATAAGATTTAAGAGGCTTGTGACAATGATTTTGTTTTCTTTCTAAATGTAATTTTGCAGATTTTTCCCTCAAGTACACTGAACATAAATGATCCTACATCAAGAGAGCTCTAACAACATAGATTTGTATTTACTACAACACCAAAACACAGTGGTATGAGCTGTGGATATTATGACACCCTTACATTAAAACATCGCTAAATTTTGTTTATTCAATGTTACAGAGAAACTTTCAAGTCATTTAACATTCCAAAAGTTTAAGTCTGGCCAAGGAAAGCACCGATTAAGTAAATCAGGTGGACAAAAAGACAAATAAATAAAGAAGTAACTACTTGGACATTTCAGGTGAGACATGAAAGAGAAAAACATTTTAAACATTTTCAAACAGGCTGAAAAAAATAACATTATTTTGCATCACACTTACCCTTTCTACCAAACAGAAAGAAAAGAAAGCTAATAAGGAATGAATCATTATATTCATCATCTAGCACAGGGGTGACCAAGATATGGCCTGTAGGGCTCCCTGTGCATCTGGAAATTTGGCAGCACAGCAAGTGATGGTAGCATTAATTGCCACCAAACTCCAGCCCTTGTAGGCCAGAAGACATGACCAGGTCAGTCTGGGGGCCAGGTCCAGAGCACAAAGCCATGTGCTGCCAGATGCACTGGGCACCACTGATACAGGAAGGTGATCAAGCAATGGAAGGCTACACCTGGAGTACAGAGGCAGTGATGTCCTACAGAAGGAAGTCTAGGCTCACATTCTGACAGCCAAAGGGAGCAGCAGCAGGCAATACTGTGCATGATTATAAAACTTGCCAATAACTGCAGTTAGAAGATTCTTTTTCAAGTCACATTACCACAGTGGCCTTCACCTCCCATCAACTCATTTTTTTAAAGACAGGTTTAGCAAAAACTTCAATTCCTACACAGCAGGAGGTTTCTAGGAGCTTTCCACAGTGCTAATGAAGTGTCAGTAAGGAGGCACTTCTACTCATTCTTAAATGCTGTAACAGGGTGTGCTCCCATTTCACTGACAGAACACGATACATATTTAGGAGCAAATATTCAAACAACCTTACAACATAAAAGGTGGTAATTGGATTAAATTGCATCATTAAACACAAGTTTGCTGCCTCTTCTCATTTATTGATAATCTTGTAGTAAAATTACACTAAGGATATAATACTCTGAGGTTTCAATACTATTTTATAGAGCTGTGCTGACCTGCCTTTTGACCCCATAAGCCAAATGAGTGGTCTGGGATCAGCCTGCAGGCCAGATCAGTCACCACACACCAGGATCAGGCCCCTGGGGCCCTGCACCACCCCTGTCCAGCTCTGTGCACTAGGATAAAAGGCTACAGGGATCCATGCTGCCTCCACTTTGTGAACAGCCATCAGGTTCCAGGGCCCCACACTGCCTTGACCTGGACCCACATACCAGGATGGGGACCCAGAGGGCCCATACTGACCTTGCCCACTCCATTGGCAATGTTCAGGCCTCTTCCCAGCCCTGCACACCAAGACTGGGGCCCTGGGACCTTGTGTCAACCCCATGCAGCCCTAAGTGCTGGTTTGCGCTGCCTCCACCCACTCTGCAGTCAGCCATCAGGTTCCAGGACCCCACACTCCAGGGCCTCCACTTGGCCTCACATGCCAGGATCAGGGCCCAGGGGACCCATGCTGCCTTTACCCACTCCATGAACAATGTATGCTCATGGAGTGCCCAGGCCTGCACATTGGGATTGGGGCTGTGGGACTCCGTGCCACCCCTGCCCAGTCCTGTGTGCTCAGATCGGGGTCCCATGGGTCCTTGCTGCTTTTGCCATTAGGCTCCAGAGCCCTGTGCTACTTCCACCCAGCTCCACATGCCTAGATCAAGGCCTAGGGGGCCCATGCTGCCCCTGCCCACTCCATAGGCAGTGTTTGGGCGTCTGTCCAGCCCTGTGTACTGGGCTCCAGGGCCCCACGTCACTTCCATCTGGCCTCACATGCTAGGACTGGTTCTCATGCTACCCTGACTACCCAGCTGTGCATGCCAGAATCAGTCCTCATGCCATCCTGCACACCCTGTGGGCTGAATGACAAGGTGCAGGGTGCCAGATCTGACATGCAGACTAGGGGTTGAGCACCCCCTGTTTTAGAAAATCAAAACAAACATCAGTGGTTTCAAAAGCTAAATAACTATTTCTAATATTTAAACAGACCTATTTAAAATCAATTTAAAGCAGTTCTTTGTTTTGTTTTGAGGGGTTGTTTTTTTGTTGTTTTGTTTTTTTTACACGTGGAGATGGTTAACAAACTCCAGGCATGGTAGACATGGTTCATTATCTTTGCCTCTGAAGAGAGTGGCTATTAGAAGAACTGAAACTGAATTAAGAAAATTTCACCTGGCAATATTTAGAATTTAAATGAATTACTACATACATTTATTTTTTAAGAAAAAGCATTGTCAAGCTATTGTAGAATTTGTAATAAGTAATGCAATTTCAGACCTCACAGCAGGGTAGTTGCTCTCAACAAGGGAGCTGCAATGTTAGCTCGGTTAGGTGTGTAAACATGATTCACAAGATAAACCCAGATATTTCAAATAGGAACCTACAGTGTTAAAAACATTCCGAGTTGCTGTGATTGTTCCAAGTCCCCTGCAACATTAAAATTACTCTATTATTTTTCACAGTCAAAAAATGAGTAAAAAACAGTAACTTACATGCCATCAGACACCAGAGGTAAACAAACTGCTACAGCCTTTGTTTGAGCCTAATCTGCATTACTCACAGACCACCCTCTTTACAAATGAACTTTCCTACCCAGGAGAACCTTATCAGCTTTTAGTTTTGTACAATATGAAGTTTCCTTTCTACCTGGGAGAAATTTTACAATCCTTGAATTCTCCTTTGCCAGAGAAAGAGTGTTTGGGCCTGAAAACTTGCAAATAAAAAGAATTTTTTTTTGGCAACTATCTAGCTGGGCTAATAAAAGATATCACCTCTACCCCAAGAGTTCTGTCTGAAAAATAAAGAGCTGGCATTTTCTAAGCAGCGCCTTTAGTCTAGTGAGGGGTGTCTCAAATCTAAGGTTGAGAAACACTGGAGTAGGGAGATGGGAATTTGCTCCAATTGTGCAAGCCCTGATAAAATAATTCATTTCACAGCACTTCAGCTTGGTCATCTTTAAAGTAATAACCAGGGATCCTGGTTTTAAATGTTTAAAAATCCCACATTCTCTGATAAAAAAAACCCAGAATTCTCCAATTAAAAGTCTTAAAACCCACATTTTTCTGCAATTAAAATGAAATGTCACTAGGCCCCAAGGTTTGGAATAGACTGCCACCAGAGGTGGTTCAAGCACCTACTCTGAATGCCTTCAAGAGACATTTGGACATTTATCTTGCTGGGATCCTATGATCCCTGCTGACTTCCTGCCCCTGGGGCAGGGGGCTGGACTCGATCTTCCGAGGTCCCTTCCAGCCCTAATGTCTACGAAATCTATATAGCATTGAACACAATGTTTTGATATATTTACAATTTTAAAGCAAATTGGAAGCCTACAATTGTCTCAAATCATTATAATAAAATTTTAAACACCAATATATTTTGGTGTTTAATTTGGGGTTTTTTCATAATAGAAAATCAGAGCTTCCCCTGCTCTCTTCACTCAACAGGATGCAGGGTCCAGCTACAGCCGTCCCCCCTGCTGTATTGTGGCACTGAGAAGCCTTGATAGGCCAGTGATCTGTCCCTGCCCATTACACTGCCCCTTGCTCCCAAGCAACAGGTCCCTGGGCACTGCCAGTGCCCCTCACTACCAACCCACAGCCTCCCCAGCCTTGCCGGTGCCCCTCACTCCTGACCCACAGCCTCCCCAGCCCCCCTCACTCCCAACCCCCCCTCCTCCCCCACGCCAGAGGGGGCCCCCAGCTACCAAGGCTGTAGGATCTGATGGTTGTTGCAACCAGACCAGAGCACAGAGCCCATCACTTGGCCCCAGCAGGCACCATGGCCAGAGCAGAGAAAAGCCAAGCAGGGCTCATGAGGGCAAGGGCGGATGTGAACTGCCCACTGTAGGCTTCCAGCCAGAGGCTCGGGGCTCCCCACCCTGCTGCCCTCCACAGCCCAACAGGTGGGGCTTACTGCAGGAGGAAAGAGCAGGGTGGGAGCACTTGGTAGTTTGGGGCTCCTGGCAGAGGCCCCCAGAGGGAGGGCAGCATCCTCCCCTGCCCTGAACACAAATTGGGGGGGAAATGTGGTCACCCATAACCCCCTCCCCAGGAATGCATACAGTGGTGGGAAGCCAGCCCTACCATCAACCTCCTGGATGAGCCGCCTGTGGCTCCATCCCACTCCCCCAACTGGACCCCACAGTACCCCAGCCTCAGCCACCACCCTCTGCCCTGCTGCCCCTCTCACCATGGCTGCCTCAACCTGTCCCCCCTGACCCTCCACACGTCACCTATGCCCCCCCTAGACTTACCTGCAGGGTGGGGAAGCTGCCCTCCACCGCTGCCTGGCTGTATTACTGGCCATGTACCTGCATGTGCAAGGACACATTGACATAGGGTCCCCTGTGTCCTCCTCCACTGAGCCCCAAGCAGCTCCTTGCAGGCTGGAGCTCTGCCAGTCTGCAATGGGAAATCTGAAGTTTCCCATGTTCACTCCCACTTGAAAGAGAAACGCCATGCTTCCACACCTTCCCGAAGAAGAAAAGTCACGGTTCCCCCTCCTCAAAGGAAAAAAGCCACAAGTTCCCCTCTCTGCCAAAGAAGAAAAAAGTGGTCCCCCCTTGAAGGAGAAAAGCCACAGTTCTTTCCCCGCCACCACCTAGAAGGAGAAAAGCCATGGCTCCCCCTTGCCAAAGGAGAAAAGCCACACTCCCTGCCCCACTGAAAAAGCCACAGTGCCTCCCCAAAGGAAAGCTGCAGTCCTCCCCACCTTGGAGGAAAGCCATGGTTTTCCCCTCCAAAGGTGAACAGCCATGGGTTTCCCCCACCTTGACAAAGAAAAAACACATTTTTCCACAGAAAACTTAAAACCCGGTTCCCTGGTGATAACAGGGAACCATTGCAATGCTGCAGCCAGCATAGCAAATAAAACCCTGGCTTGCATCTACCGATGCATCTCAAACAAGACCCAAGTAGTCATCCTCCCGCTTTACTTGGCCTTGGTGAGGCAGCAGCTGGAGTACTGCATCCAGTTCTGGGCTCCACACTTTAGAAAGGATGTGGAGAAACTTGAGAAAGTCCAGAGGAGAGCCACATGCATGATTAGAAGTCAAGAGAACAAACCTTATGAGGAGAGGCTGAAGCATGGGACTCTTCAGCCTGGAGAAGCAAAGGCTCAGAGGGGACTTGGTGGCAGCCTATATAAGGGATGTAGACCAGGAACTGGAAGAACATCTGTTCACCATGGCACCCCAAAGGAAGACAAAGTGTAATGGTCACAAACTACTGGAAGACCATTTTAGACTGGACAGAAGAAAAAACTTCTTTATCATCCAAGTCTCCAGAGTCTGGAATAGACTCCCTCCACAAGTGGTCCCAGCACCTACTCTAGATACCTTCAAGAAACACCTGGATGCTTATCTGGCTGACATAATCTGACCCCAGCTGACTACCTGCCCTTTGGGCAGAAGGCTGGACCTGATGAAGCTCGTGAGGTCCCTTCCAGCCCTAATGTCTATTGAAATTTATGAAACAGACTTGCCGGGAAGCTGAGAATCTCTCCTTTCTCATATATACAGTAAGATTCAGTGTCTAAAATTAAGATCCACTGTTGAGAATTTCCACAGAAATATCATCATTAGGACTTCTGGGGTCCTGTAAGATTCTGATCAAACAGAAATTAAATTTGAGTATGACTGAGACTAAGTTTTCTGCAAAAATCAAAAACAAATCAGCATTTGTAGAATATAAAAGTTAGCCTCAATGTCAATTTTTCTGTTTCTTTCTGATCCATTGCTGATCCATTAAAGGGTTTTGTACATATGGCCTAGGAATACACTGACACACTGAGAGTGTGTATGAATGTGTATACACTAGCTTACAAATTTTGAGTTCTTGCATTTTGTCTCATACCAACATAGCTATTAAATATATCCCTGAAACATGGAAGAGACTGAATTTTAGCCAATCTTGAATTTAAACTTGACTGCTGAACAACAAGCAAGATTTCTGCACCTCCTTGTCTTTCTGCCATCTGACACCACCAGGGAAGGAATCCTACCTTATCTGCATATCAAAGAGCAACTCACAAGACACTTTCATGGACCCAGAGGAACAGACTTCCATCTTTAACTTACTCTGTGCAAAAGCAAAGTTTATTATTTTCCACTTATGGGGACTTTTTACCATCTTTAATTTTCCCTGAGCCTGAGGAAAGGTGTGTGCACCTGAAAGCTTGCAGACAAAAATTTTTTTTTTTTGTGATTTCTTAGTTGGTCTAATAAAAGGCATCATCTCTGAACCAAGAGTTCTAGAGTTTTGCATTTCTTTTTTGCATTAAAAACAGCACTCAACAGAGAATGCTACTGTTACAAGACTGAGGGGCACCAGTGATGCTCCCTGGCGGCCAAACAGCTCCTGCCTGGCTCTGGCTCCTTGGGTACCCTGCTTCTCCTCATTCTTGCCACACCTTTGATGTAACAGTTAGGTTACAGAAAGGGAGGCTGCCCCTAGGTCCCAGGGTGAGCACTATTCTATTCTTGGTCTAGCAGGTCCCTCCTAGACCCAGCTGAGCCCTCCAGTTTTAAGTGGGGCTCTCCTTACCCCATCTGTGCCCCCCCAGGCTCCAGTGGTCTTATTTGTGACCTGCTTCACCCCTACAGTCACACCTATGCCTTACAGGTGTTATTTTAAATAGTTCACTGGGCCTGATGGCCCTGCCTGTTGACTAATTCACATAACCTGCTGGGCTTCTGGCTCTGGCTAGGCTCTCTTCTCCCTGGGCCCACTGGCCTGGTTCCAACTTCCACTAGTACTGGACATCAGGTGTTAGCCCCTCAGTTCAAACCTTCTCGGCTTTGGCCTCCCTACTGTGGCCTTAGCCTTCTACTCTGAGCCCCTGGCCCTCATCTGGCTGCTATAGCCCTATCCTAACTCTGTCTCATAGGCCTCTAACCCTAAGCCAGGCCACTTCTTCTCAGACTCTAGTTGGCCTGCTGAGCCTTTGGCCCTGGCAATGCTTTCTCTCTTCTCTAGGCTCCTAGCCCTAACCCCTCTCCAGGCTTTGGCCCGCTCATCTTAAACCTGCTCTATCATCAGCCCTACACTCTCTGGGTCCCTGGCTGTTACATGGCAGCTATGGCCCTCTCTCAGCTGTTTGGACCCCTGCTCCCCAGCTGGGCTGCTTCCAATAACCCAGACTTCTGCTCTCAGGATCCATGATCTCAAGTCAGACTGCTCCCACTAGCCTTGGCCCTCAGAATTAGCCTGCTCCAGTCCAAAGCCCTCTAGATCCTCCATCCCTAGTACCTGTCAGGCACTCCTCCATGGCCTCCAGGTCTCCCTCAATAGCCACAACCCAGACTCTGGTCTAAACTAGAAAATAAAGATAAGCATACTGACTGTAGAACAAAACTCTCACCACCCTGGGTCGATAATTCCCACCTTCAGGCTGTAAATCCCCTTTAACCTTCTAGCCTGGGTGCTAGTCAGTTCCTCTCTCAGCCATCCTGCTGTGGAACTCCTCTCCCCGCTTTCTGCAGGGCCAGACTGAATCCTCTGACTACTAGTGCTGAGCTTACGTGCCCAGGAGAACTGCCCCTTCCAGGCAGTTAACACTAATTAAGAACAAGGGTTTCCCTTGGGCTTAAAGATCAGCCTGCTTGCTGTGGCACAGCTAGCTCCTACTCAGCTGCCTGGTGCAAATTTCCCGTAAAGTAACAGAAGCCCCTGGCTCCCTGTTATAGTTATACTTAAGTTTACATATACAACAGCATGGTCACCTTTTCAAGACCCTGTACATCATCCTTTTACAGCAACTAATGAAGTGAGTATTTATGTACATGCACCTCATTTCATTTATAAAGTGCAAATCTACCCTGCTTTCTACTCCATAATCTAGGTTCAGCCCCTACGCTTTACTGTTCGTTACTGTGTAAAGGAGCCTAAAACATGACCAAAACCCAAAAGGTTTTTAAACATGTCAATGGGAAACACAGATCCAAGGTCACCAAGGAAACTGCAAGCCCCCTTTAGTAAAGGGGGCCACCAATGATGTCACTGATGCCTTAGGACAACTAATGAAGAAAGTGGGGTCAAGAGTAGAGGTCAAAGGTCCCTAGCATGCCAAGGGAGGGGAGCCAGGAAACAACAGGGGCAGTTGACCATGTCAGGGCCCTGTGAAATGCCATGACTAGCAACGCTCTTATGCCATCTCTACATTTCACTAAACAGAAGTCACCAAACTGCACCTCCAAAATGCAAATCCTCTTTCTCCTTTTGTCTTTCAATTCCCAGATTACCTTGCCTGCATCAAATCTAAAGGCATTACCTCCTTTTGGACTTGAAAAGGAAATAAATGCTTATGCTCACTGACAGTTGGCCATTTTGCAGGGAATTTCTATTTTTAAAAACAGGCCTCAATAAGTCTAGTATCTAAAATAAATAGAAAATACCACACATTCCATTAAATGAGGTATCCACACAACTCCCATAGAAAAGAGCGTTTTGGGAAAGAGGCTTTGATCTATAAGTGAGACCCACGCAGGCGCTACACTTTCATGCAAGCCAAGGAATGCGTGTGCCCTTCTTAATTCTCTGCTAACCAACCCGTCTCTGCACACGTGTTGCCCTGGGGCGTTGCGGGCACTTTCTGCTTGGTCTCATTTCCAGATGCCCCCACGTCGTTGTACTTGTCTGTGAGAGGCCTGGGATCCGCAGCACCGCACGGCCGCGCCCAAACCCAGTCCCGGCTTCCCCTCCCGAGAGGGCAGCGGCGAAGCCTTCGTGCGGGACGCAGCACCACGGAGCGCAGGCCGAGGAGAGCCGACCCGGGCTGGCCGGGCCCCCGCTCTCGCCCGAGCCGGGCCCGCTGCCAGGGGTGGCCGTGGCCCCACAGGGGCACCTTCCGGGCCATGCCCCTGCCCCTGCCCCAGCGCGGGTCCCGCGTGCCGGGCCCGGCAAGGCGCGGCAGCCCCCGGGGGAGCGCGGAGACGAGAGCGGACGGGACGAGCCGTAGCCGCGTCTCACCTCCCGCCGCACGTTCAGCAGCGAGTAGTAGTCCTCGTTGTCGGGCGCCTCCTCGCCCAAGGCCGCCGCCATCTTCCCGACCTCTCACCCCGGGCCGAGCAGGAGCGACGCGGGACCGAGCGGGCCACGGCCGAACCGCCGCCACAGCGCCCCCGGCGGCTCGGGGGAGGCGAGGCGAGCAGGGCGCAGGCGCGCCTGGGGGCCCGGCCCGGGTGCGGGCGAGAGGAGCGGACGTGCCGCAAGGCCTCTCCGGGCGGGTCCCTCGCAGGTGCTGCCGCCGCAACCGGGACAGCGCTTGTCACGGCTGCTTTCGCCTTGCTGCGAGCGGGCGCCGCGTCTCCGCCCGGGCCTGGGCTCGGCGGCTGCCCCGCCGTTGCAGGCCTCGCCCGCGGCTGCCTCCCGCCCTGCGCCGCCGGGTTCTCCACCGCCGAGCCCCGCTCCGCGCGCCGATGCGGATGCGGAGTCCCTTGGTTTCCGCAGCGTCCAAGGCAGATCTTTCCCGGGCTGGTTTGCAGGGCTTTGGCGCAATCGACGTGCTTACAAGAGCACACGTAATGGCCCCGAAATAAGACTCGTGGCCAGATGTGAGGATGCAGTGTGATGATGACTGCCACTCGCATTGGGCCTGACTACTACTGATAGCGGGAATCAGTTTCCACATAAGGGGGTTAGGAAGGGTTGGTGTCCACGTTCCCTCTTCCTGTCAGCCAAGGAGGCGCGATGACGGTCTGTTGCTCATTCTGCTTCCTTCGTAGCAGAGCCCCAGGCTTGCCTGTCATGGGCCGTATCCTCCCAGGACATTGATTCCAGCCTGACAGACTGTATATGCCACTTCATGCAGTCCTTGTAGCAGAGCTTGGCATGGCCAACCTTGCTAACTGCCTTTTTCAGATTCACCGTACAGAACTCTCTTAGTCGATTGTTGTCCATACGTATGATGTGCCCAACCCAGGTCATTTGCCTCTGGGCTAGCATAGCTTCCACGCTTGGCATGGCTGCCAGCCATAGTACTTCGTTGTTGATTTTGTCAGACCATTTAATTCCCATTATGCTGTGTAGGTGGCCCTGTTGCAAGCAGTTAAGTTTTTCGATAGTGTCACGATAAAAGGGACAGTTCTCTAAGAAGTACAGGAGACAAGGGAGCAAAACAGCAATGTAAACTTGGCATTTTGTAGATGCTTTGACCCCCCCCATCTTGTCCATTGTCTTTTTTGTCAGCAGCCGAAAGCTGAGGCAGCTGACTTTAAGCATGCTAAAGGTTCCTTGTCAATACTGGTATCATCAGTAACTCTGCTACCTAGGAAGCAAAAGGACTTGATGTCATTTAATTGGCTGCTGTTCAGTTTTATTTTTGGTGGTGATGGAGATGATAGGTCAATGCCAGGAGATGGCTGGTACAGGACTCTGGTTTTCTTCACATTAATGGAGGCCAAAAAGGGATGCAGCATGAGCAGGGGAATTCAGTAAAAGTTACAGGTCATTCTCAGAAAGGGTGACAAATGTGAGTCATTGGCATACAGTATATCGTACTTTACTTTGTTGGGATTTGCATTTGAATCAGTAGAGGCTTAGAAGTCTGCCATCAGATTGTGTTCTTAGGGTGAGACCAGTAGTGGTAGTATGTGCAACAACTTCTAGCGCTCCAGCCAAGAACAGAGTAAATAATGCAAGGGCAAACACACAGCCCTGCTTGACCCTATGGGCTACATTAAAGGCAGCAGATGAGTCAGCACCCACTGATACATGGGCCTGCATGTTGTCGTGGAAGTAGCATATGAGGTTTATTAGTTTATCTGGGTAGCCAAACTTTGCAAGAAAGCACCAGAGAAAAGAGCGTTCAATAGAGTCAAATGTCATACTAAAGTTGACAAATGCAATGTACAGGGGCATTTGTTGTTTGGCAGCTTTCTACTGTAACTGGCATAGAGTAACTATGTTGGCAGTGCTGCATGATGAATGAAAACCACACTGGGATTTAGGGAGTACATCAGCGATGGAGAGGAGCAAAATGCCATGATAATTGCCACATTCATGTCTGTCTCCTTTGTACTTGCTTATAGACTGTTATGATTTTGGTATCTCTGAAATCCTGGGATAAAGCCTCATTTTCCCAGTAAAAAGTAAATGGGTCTGGCAAAGCTTTGTGAGATGTAGGACTGCCATATTTAAGCACTTCACCTGGGATTTCATCAGCTCCAGCTGCCTTTCCATTTGCCATTTCTATAATGCATTCTTAGTCTCCTCCAGAGTTGGTAGATCTTCAGGTTCATTTTGAACTGGTCTTTGCTTAGTTGGGTCTGTTTGATCATTTGCACTTGACTCGTGATGACTGAAGAAGATCGCAAAATGTTCTTTCCATCTTTCTCATGTACTGTGCTCAGTCAGCAGGGTGGTGCCATGAGGGCCAGGATTGGACAGGTATTGGCTCTTCACGGTCCATAAATGCACTTTAACTCCTGAAAAAAAACACTGGTTTTATTAGTATCAGCAGGAGCTTGTAGTTCTGTTGCTTTGTTTATTCACCAAGTGTCCTCCATCTTCCACAGCTCTTTTTGCACTGCAGATTTTGATTTCTTGAAGGCTTCTATAGCCACATGAGAGATTGGGGGAGAGGCTGTTCAGTTTAACTTGGTTCATGGCTTGATGGGTCACAAGGAGTGCTTGAATATTGTTGTAATTTGCATCAAAATAGTCCACATTTTGTCGAGTTAGGACACCAAAGACTTTCTTAGCTGCTGATTGCACTGCAGTTTGAAAGGCACCCCACCTTTCATCAACAGTTCTGCTTGCTCTTGCATTGGCACAGTTTGATAGTGTGACATGCGTGGAAGTTGTTGACTGGGATCTCCCCTCTTCCATGCAAAGTTTTGAAACATCAACACCTTGGTTCAGGTTTGGAGTAACCTTCCACCTAGGAGTGTGAATCCTGATGTTCGATTGAGTACGAATAAGCTGGTGATCCATACAGCATTCTGCACCTTGCATAGCCCTAGTAATGTAAACATCCCTCAAGTCATTGCAACAAATGATGTCTAGAAGGTGCCATCATTTTGACAGAGGGTGCTGCCAAGAATAGAACCACTTTTCTGGCATATAGAAAAAGGTATTTGAAACAGCAAGGTCGAACTCTGTGCAAGGTGTTACGTGTAATTCTCTGTTTGTGTTTAAAGACCCACATCCGAATTTCACCATGACACTGTTCCAAGTGGTGTTGTCATTTCCAATGTGTGCATTGAAATTGCCAAGTAATAGGATTTTATCATTGTTGGGTATGTTTCTTAGAGTGTCACTCAGCTGGTTGTAGAACTGAGTCTTCATTTCTTCGGCAGCAAGTAGTGTTAGGGGGTAGGCACTTATTATTGCTAGAAAGTCGCTGTGGGACAGTAGTATCTGCAGTGTCATTAGGCGCTCAGATATTAACGCAGGCTGCTGTGGTAGTTTATTAGCAATGGAGTTTGCTATTGCAAGTCCTACCCCATGTAGGTTGGTGTTTTGGTCTGCCTTGTAACCTGACCAGTAGAAAGTGTATTCTTTTTCTCTAAGCGCGCTTCTGTCAGGTAGTCTAGTCTCAGATAAGGCAGCGGTATTTGTTTGATACCTGTGTAGCTCTTTCGCTACTAATGCAGTTCTTCTGCAAGCTCAATTTTCCTTTGAGTCAAGTAATGTACAAACATTCCAGCATCCAGTTGTCAGTTTCTGTCCATTTTTGTTATGTTTCTCCCACTTAAAAAGATCCTGCTGATCCTGGGAAACTAGCCAGAAGTTGGTGAGAGGCAAACCTTCTTTATCTCAACTTTTATAGGGGCCTCCCTAAATAGCACTGCCTGGTTGCCTGAGTAAGACCTCATGTTCCCATTGCCAAGCAAAAGTCATGCAACTGTCACACCTAAGCTGCTCATGTGGAAATTGTTGGCTACTGGCTTCCAGCTTCTCAGACCTGCCAGCGCAATCTACGAAACTCTCTCCATGAGTCTTTTGGTGAAGGTTAGTGGATGATAATGGTGAAGTACTGGGATGAAGGAAACTTGGTACTAGTAAATTATCCACGCAAAATAGTTTAATGTGCAACCTCTGGTGTGGAATAGCAGGATGCACGCTCTGGGACACCGCAGCCTTTACCCAGCAGAGACAAGGTTCGACAGCTGGAGAGTGCTGCATCTGTCCTGCTCTGCCTGCTAACTCAGCTATGTGGCTCCTGTCATTGTCCAAAAAGGATGCACTGCCAGGCACCTGGAGCTTAGTGCCTGTTGATCCATATTAAGATTCTCCTGTCCATTTGAGCCCTAACCATTCACTTTGCAGTTGATGAAAGGTGTGCATTTAGATTCACCAATCCCAGAACCACATACTGGATGTTTAGTCCAGACGAAGACCTATAGAAAAGGCAGGTGAGTCCAGGATGAGGCTCTAGGCAGGGTTATCACTATTCCACTAGTGTGAGGGTACATTTAGCTGATTACACACAGGGTGTGCCCAGGGAGGTGCCTTCAATACAGGCACTACTACCTTGCACTAGAGATCTTAGTAGCACTCCCAAGAGCAGGGGTGGGCAAAATATTGCCCAAGGGCCAGATCCAAGCCATCAAGGGATTTTATCTGGCCTCCAGTGGGTCCCTTGGCCACCCACGGTCCAGGAATGGTGGGGGTGAGGACAGCCTGGGCTGTGGGCTATCTAGCTGGTCCTTGCACTCAGCAGGGCTGGGACAGCACAGCAGCCAGACTCCACTTCCCAGCAGCCCAGCAGTAGCAACTCCTTCCAGATGCCACTGCCAATGTTGCTGCCCAGGCACCCAGCGCCATCTGCCATGCACCCACTATCAAGGTTGCCAGATGGCAGGTGGGATCTCCATGGAGACCTGCCTGGGACTTGCGTGGTCAGGGCTGCTCGGCCTGGTAGATGGGATGGGGCCTCAGGAGGTCAGGGAATGGGATCACAGGGTAGTGATTAGCACAGGGCTGAGGCCCTGAGGCAGAGCTACAATCCATTCCCTGCACATCCTTACGACAGGCACTAGATCCAAGGGCAGGAGCATGCTGGAAGTGGATTGCAGCTCTGCCCCGGCCCTGCCCTGTAACCACCCCATGATCCTGGCCCTGCCCACAGTCCCATCCTATCTGGCCTAGCACACCCTGCCCATGGGGTCCCAGGCCAGTCTCCATGGGATCCGGACCACAGGGCAAAGCCATTTAGGAAGTTTTGGTGAGATGTTGTGGGCTGGGAGGTGGTGCTGAGTCACAACAACTCACCAAAACTCCCTAAGTGGCACTCCAGCCCCAAACTGCCCACCACTGCCCAAGAGCCTAAATTCTGTTTCCAAAGACTAATGCTACCTTTGGCACGGCCTCCTTTGCTGACCTTCAGGAAATAATATCCTTATATCACCATGTACAAATAGAGAAAATGATCCTTGCCTATCACAAGAACTGTCATGTGGTGTCCTTGGTGAATGTCTGTAAAGCATCTGGAAAATTAAAAGTGCCAAGTTGTATACACATGTTGAGTCTTAGTGTGTTAATTAACTTAAGGCTTCTGCCAGCTGGGAACACAACAACCTGCAGTTGTGTTCTGCTTCTCAGAAATCTAGTTATCTTGACTTAACAGCTCTTTCATTCTCTTTTTCCTGGATATAAGTGTAATTAGCCATATTATACCTGCAACATCCTTTGACCTTTGAAGATTTTTTTTATTAGAATGCTCCATGGGTTTTCTTCTTTTCAAATTTAGCACGCTTTTCCCTCCGTTGTGCTGGCTTCAGCTTGGCAGTGCTTGATGTTCCTCCCTTGTGTCCACACCACCAGTCACGGAGGATTAGAACTCACAAAAGTTTGCTGAGCTTAATGAGAGGATGACAGTGTTTCAGTAAGCCCTGACTGTGTATTGTTGAGAACACCTGTAGCAGGGCTGGGACAAAGCCCCAGCTAGATCCCAATGGGAGTGGTGCCAGTGGGAAACACCCAGGGAAGGGGGTCCAGGCAAGCTGTGCTTCCCTGGCACACTGGAGGAGAGCTCCAGGGGAAAAAAACTCACCTACCGGTGTCCAGACAAGCAGTGCTGCCCTGGCACGCTGGAGGAGAGCTCCAGGGAGGGGAAACTCACCCAGCAGGGTCCAAGGCCACGCTTTCCTGGCGCGCAGGATAGGCGCTCTGGGGGAAAACTGGAGCAGGTCATGCGGGGAAGCGGAGCACTTCCCCAGAGCCAGCAGAGCCCACGTCAGGCTCCTACCCCAGCCTCTCCCAGTGCACAGCCACAATTTTAGTTGTGCGCAGCCGCTCATGTGTGCACCTTGGAGGGAAGCTTGCCACCCACCCAGGGGCTAGGTACAGAAACCAGACCTGAATGAACACTCAGCTCTTAGGTCTCCCATTTGGTCCCACCAGCCATCTGTAGGGGATAAAAGGGGCAGCACACCTGGCTCCAGGAGAAGACAATGTGGAACAAAGGAGAGGAGTCCTGAAGAGCTGGCAAGAGCTGGCCAGCAGGGCAGAGCAGTTGACCTGAAGAGCCCCGGAAGCCACAGAAGGTGGCTCTGCTTGGTTACTCAGCACACAGGGCAGTGCATGGCGAGTTTCTGGCAGGGATCTGGAGCCTGGGAGCTGCAGGAGGTGGCTTGGCTCAGCCACGTGGCACATGAGGTGGCGCGCGGCAAGCCTCCTGCATGGGATCTCAAGCCTGGAGCTGCAGGAGGCGGTTCAGCTCAGAAGTTGCAGTGCACAGGACTGTGTGCGGAGGAGCCCAGGCAGGACCCAAGCCCTCAAAGTCGGGGCAGCAGCTTGGCTCAGTGTTCAGGGCAGTCCTAGAGGGACCCAAGCTGCAGATGGCAGCTTGGGTCCTTTTATCCTCTTTTTTTTTGATCCCTGGCATGAGGCTGAGCAGCTGGCTTGGTGTGCAGACGATACACAGAGGGTCCTGGAGGGACTAGGGCCTGGAGCTGCAGCAGCCTGAGTATTGATGACTCAGTGGTAGAGTTCTTGCCTGTTATGTGGGAAGACCTGGGTTTGATCCTTGGCCAAGGCACCAAAAGGGTGAGTTGTCAGAAGGAGGAAATCCCCACTGGGGAAAAAGGGTTCTTCTCACTTGTTTTGCCCCTCCAGGTTGCCTGTGCCTCAAATTTTGTAGGATCTGCACCTCTTATTTTGGGAAACTTGCTCAATATAGTACAGGATGGCCAGGGTGAGAGAGAATTGTTACCCTTCATCAGTGTAGACCATGTGAGGGAACACCTTGAAAGGCTGGACACCTTCAAGTCAGCCCGCCCAGACAGTTTACACCCCGGGGTACTTAAAGAGCTGGCAAGCATCATAGCTCAGCCACTAGTACAGATCTTTGAGAACTTGTGGCACTCAGGCGAAATGCCTGAAGATCGTAAGAAGGCCAATGTGGTACCTATCTTCAAAAATGGAAGGAAAGTAGATCCAGGGAACTACAGCCCCATCAGCCTAACCTCTATCCCAGGGAAGATATTGGAAAAAATTATCAAAGAGACCATTCTTGACAAATTGGCTCATGGCAACATCCTGTGGGATAGCCAGCATGGGTTTCTTGCAGGTAGGTCTTGCCTGACCAATCTCATCTCCTTCTATGACCAGGTGACATATCACCTGGATAAGGGAGAAGAGATTGATGTCGTATACCTTGATTTTAAAAAAAGACTTCAATCTGGTATCCCATGATCATTTCATAGAAAAACTGGCCAACTGCAGCCTCAGCTACATCACAGGCTGCTAGCTGGGGAATTGGCTTTGAGGTTAGACCCAGAGAGTAGTAGTTGATGGAAGTCAATCATCAAGGTGCGCCGTGACCAGTGGGGTCCCCCAAGGTTCTTGGGCCTATACTCTTTAACATCTTCATTAATGATGTGGACATTGGTGTCAGAAGCAGACTGGCCAAGTTCACCGATGACACCAAACTTTGGGGTAAAGTTTCTACACCCGAGGACAGGATAGTGATCCAAGCCAACCTTGACAGACTCAGAAAATGGGTGGATGAAAACCTGATGACGTTCAACACCAAAAAATGCAAGGTACTCCACCTTGGGAAGAAAAACCTGCAGCATGCATACAGGCTCAGCAGTGCTATACTTGCTAGCACCACAGCTGAAAGGGACTTGGGGGTCATAATTGACCACGAGATGAATATTAGCCACCAGTGTGATGTTGCAGCTGGTAAAGTGAGCAAAACTCTGGCTTGCATCCATAGATGCTTCTCAAGCAAATTCCAGGATGTCATCCTCCCCTGTACTTGGCCTTAGTGAGGCCACAGCTGGAGTACAGCAGAGACTTCCTCAGCCTGATGAAGGGTTTTTAAACCCAAAAACTTGCAAAAAAAATGTTTCCAACTATTTAAGTTGGTCTAATAAAAGATACCAGGTTCACCCATAGAACCTTGTCTGCCATTGGACTCCTCTGAGCACTGGTGTGCTCTGGCCAGTTTACTCTGCTTTGTGTTCCCACTTGGGGAACTCATTATAAACCTATGACCCCCACTCTCATCCCAGTTTTCTCTTTAATTGTCCCTAGTGCTCAGTTGTTATGCATTCAGTTGGCTTCCTAATTAAGGTTTATAGTGTATTTAGTGGACTTAGGCCCACTGTCCCCCACTTGCATAACAAATATGCCTGTCTGACAGTGGGAAAAGTATATGCTCAAGAGGAAGAGCATTGAACCGGATACATCTAGAACAGGTGTGCTCTGCCCAGAGACCAGGCTGCATCCTCCCCACCCCCACATCTGGATCAGGGCTTCTCAATCACCCTGCATGCATCCAGATCAGGGTCTCTCTGCTTTGCCCCCCACCCCTCCAATTCAAATTGGGGCCACTCCACCTCACCCTGGCCCCAGGCATACAGATCAGGGTCAGGCTGCACAACCCCTTGCAGCCAGATCAAGCCCATCTGCTGCATCCAGCCCATGGAGGGACTTGGCACAGCACATGTGTCCCACAGGGCAAAAAGGTTGCATTTAGAGTGATCTATTTCCTATTCATTACCGTCACAAGCATCCACCCTCATTGATTGACAGGTACCTGAGAACTAGGTGCTCTAGTATTCTGAGATTTGGTGAACACCAGTTCCCTGTTCACTTGGCCCATGCTCTTCATGATTTTATAGGCCTCTATCATATCCCCACTCTGCCTTCTCTGTTCCAAAATTAAGAGTCCTAGTCTTTTTAATCTCCTGGTATGGCTCTGCTCCATATATCTGATCATTTTGGTTGGCACTTCTAGCAGTTGGGAATATGATTGAGATAAACGGAAGGCAAGTAATAAACCCGGTCCTGGGCTGAGATGATGCATTTATTATAGACCTTCATTTTGTGAATATGGACTATATATTTCACTCTTCTTAAGAAGTTTATTATACAATAGGAGAAATAATAGAAATACACTTTTGAAACCCATAGAGATGAAGCTTCACAGCAGAACCCCTGACAAAGCTTGGCTTCATATTTCAGATCCTCAGCCTATAGCCTATATTCTCCTCAAATGCAACCTGTATCTTCTCCCTGTTGAGGTATAGTTGGGAAAAAATTTACAAAAAAAAAACAAAGTCCAAAATCTATTATCACATTCGCTTATCTTTAAGCAGAGGATACAGTACATTTATCCTTACTGTTCACATTCAGAATGACTCAGACCATTTGCTGTTGGAGAAGAGAAGCTATTTGGGCATTTAGGAAACTGCCTGTGTTTAACAGTTTCACAGTTCTGCTATGCTATACATAGAGTTTATCCTGGAGGTCACTTGTTTCCCTCTGAGTGATATTGACATTGGTGGGAGAGACAGCTGCACGATCTGTCCAGGCCTCGCTGCATCACTGCTGACTCTAAGCCCCTCTCTATAATACATAAAGAGAAATTACCTATAGTCTTTTTATTATTCTCTTGTCATTGAATCAGGAGAGGGATTTACGGCTATTTTTGTCACTTTGACTGCTTTCCCTGCTACACATTTGGATAGCAGGCTGACTCAGACAGGGTAGGAAACTTTGCTGAGTATGGTGCTTGTAACATCACCTTCAAGAGAGGGTGTCTAGGCTTCTAGGAAATCTGCTCCATCAGTATCTTGATTTTAACTTGATCTGGCTTCCTGTTGCTTACTGGCACCAGAAAAATTATTACAACACAGCTATGAAAGTAGTTCAAGAATAATTCAAGATCATTAACTTTAAATATAGATGGCAGTCAAAGGGTCCAGTGCTAGTCCATTACTGTTACATGCATCTCTGACATAAGTGTATCAATGGGTTTAAGAAGAGCGGCAGCCTTTTTGGAGCAGTAAAATATATTCTACTATTGCAGCAGGTGCTCAGATGCCCTGATGGTGTGTGAAGTATGAAAACCTAGAGAGAGACAGCTTGAGGCTTAATTTTACTAGTGAAACAAAAAACTCTGTATCCATGGAGAGGACTCCAACTCCCTTTTGGATTGAGAAGTAAATTCTATTAGTGGTTATACCAATATTAATTTTTTAATTTGTCCCTCTGTAATACATGCAGCAAAATAGAGACTAACACTGCTACTAAGATTGTTTTGAAATAGATTGTTCTGGGGCAATTCCTCTACTCATTCCTTTTTAGATACTGTGATGCTTTGTTTTTGAAAAGTGTTCACCTCTGTTGGTGATCTTTCCGTCCAAAGAATTTTGTTTACCAGCAAACCAATAAAAAATTCCAGCAGCTGGTAGAAAAATATGCTGACAATAGATAGGACATCTGCAGGGTGATGTACAGGAAGAGCGAAAACCAAGAGAGGACAACTCATCTGGCTTCTCTGTCCATGTCCCTTGGAAACTGTATTTTAAATGAAAAAAGAAAGCACAGTATGGGACTCATGCCTAGCCTGTGCAACGATTTCTCTGTTATAGGCGGACACTTCCTGCCTTTTTTTATCTGCAACTCTGTAAACTCAGAACTTTTAAATACATGAATATTCAGAATGGAAAGGAGCAAAACTCCTCAGCCAAATTATGCTTGGTTAGAAAATGTCATGGCAGGCAGATTTAATAATCTGTATGTGCTGCTGCTTTGATGACCGTGAAGCAAAAAATATAGATTATTTAAGACACCTCATAGTATGCTGATAAAATAATATAATTTGGTTAAGGCTTTTGATCTTTACAAAATACCAACATGAGGAAAAGATTAGCTCTCTAATATAATGAACAGTGTGAGATCTATTGGGACAGAGAAGTTAGGAAAGGGTGAGTCACTTACAGACTAAATCTGGCTTTTATTTTCACTGGTGCAAATCCAAAGAAATTCCTTGCAGGTGAACAAAGTCTTTTAAAATTTGCATTATGAAGCAGAGAACAGAATGTGGCCCTAAATGTATATGATATTGGTCTTCAAAAGAATCAGCTTGACCAGTCAGATGACCAGTTAACCACCAGAGGGCAGCCACACGGTCCCATTAAAATGCTGAAACGGACAGGGGAAAAAATTATCAGAATGTACAGAGGTCTGTAGAATTAAACAAGAATGACCCTCTAGTCTGGGATCTATAACAAATTGTTCTTGGTTATATAATGTCATGACATACAGATTTAGTAATGTTTGTGTGCTGTTGCTTTGATGACCATGAAGAAAAAAAGGGCCTTCTGTACCTCTGTATGCTATACCTAGTATCTAGATTTATACATGTAATGATAAAGGGGTGTTGCAGTATAAGAAAGATAGCTACTAAAAGAGAACTTAATAAAAATATGACTTAATCTGAAGATCAAACCACAGGTACTTACATGAAAGTTCAACTACTTCATTTCAGGCCTTATCTTCCTGAACCTTTGCTTGAAAACATCAAAAAGGAACAACTCTTCTGAGGCTAATGCAGAGGATAAAAAATGAAATGTTATAGAAGCTATTCAGAGTTCATATCAAATAAGATGCTATGCTGAGATCATGATTTCCATGAAATCTAATTTTTAGGCAAATAAAGTAAGAATTAGTTCATTTTTTATCTTCAGTACAGAGGAGTAGTCATCCAGCTGTTTAACAGAACACTTTTCTCTAAGCCAGCCCACCTACTGGACTCATTTTTTCTGTGCTTTTGAACTGGCTTGGTCTATGCAAAAATGTAAAGAAGACTAAAGTTCTTAGGGTTTGAATTGCTATGGCAACCCTGTATTCCCCAGGGAGTTTAGTCCTGTAGTGATAGCAATGGTCAAGTTCTTTTTCTAAAATTGTTGAGATTCATATGATCCTTAGGGATATTACTAACAAAAAGTTACTGTAAGTTTTCTCTCTCAGATCTTTCCAAAATGTTACTGAAAGACGTGGTCACTAAGTACATGGCTGAACCTTTCCAAAAGAGAAAATTGTTCTATATGCCACAGATTTGATGTATACCTCATGGGAAATTTATCCCATTTAGTGTTAGGTCTGCTTATACTTCTTCTCCTCATTCTTCATTTTCACGAATGCAGGATCTCTTGGTGGTTTAAAGATGAACTGAGATGGCTTCTAAAATAAAAACAGAAAGCTGGGTAAGATCCTAAGTCAGGGGTGGGCAATTATTTCAGGCGGAGAACCATTTACCAAGTTTTGGCAAGCTGTTGAGGGCTGCATGGGTAGCCCCGTCCTTTAATCGGTGCCCCATCCCTGGTCGCCATCTTCTAACCCTAACCCCTGACCTTTGCCACCAGAAGTCCCTCCCCTTGCCCCCAGAAGTACTCCTTTCAGCAAGGGTTTTTGCCATCTTGGAACCAGAAAAATACCAAATTATATTCTAAAAGGTGAACAACTACAACATTCATTCATTTCATTTCAAAAATATTTTTGTCCTGGTTTACATGTGTCTCTGTAGTGCACGTAGAGGTGATTGTACATAGTAGTTTAAAATGAATTCTTACTCTTACATATTGTGGGGGGGTCTAGGTTTGTGGGGGGCTGTGGGTGTATGGGTATGTGGGGTGTGGGAGAAGGCATGGGTGTGCTTGTGAGGCATGGAAAGGTGTGAGGGTGTGGATGTGGGGTAAGGGAACATGTGGCAGGGGTGTGGATACGTAGGGTGTGGGTGGGTTTGGGGGGGAAAGGTGGCTGGGGTCTGTGAGGGGGTGTGGGTGTAGGGATCTACAGTGCAAGGAGGGATGTGGGTGTATGTTTATGGTGGGGGGGTGTGGGACTCAACCTACAAACACCCCCCCCACTGCTACTGGTGTGAGCCCATGCTCATGTGGTCCAGCGATGCAACCAGGAGGCATGCTGGAGCAGTGCGGGGACAGGAAAACAGGGAAATGTCTGGGGGCGTGGTGGGGTGGGGCTGGGCTGCTGCATCCTGCTACTGGCTCCCCCTTGGTCTTACTGACCCTGGCTCCTGTAATTTTTGACAGGCAGCTGGTAGCAGATAAATATTAATTTTCTAAATTTTTTAAGAGCCTTGTGGGCTGGATAAAATGACCTGGTAGGCCAGATCCGGCCTGTGGAACATATTTTGCCCACCCCTGTCCTAAGTTCTTACAGGAAAAACTACTAGACTTGCAGACTACAAGCTCATATAATTAAAAAAACAAGCAACCATGATTGTTTCTTTGCTGAGCTACAAACAAGTCCTTAGCTCAGAGTACTGACTGTCTCCTGCCTGGTTTTACCGCCTTGAAGATTATGCAAACTGCATACAGAGAACAGCTTCTGCTCTATTTGGGGTGTGAATGATACTATAACAACTGTAACAGGATGTTTTTGGGTCCTGGCTCAGAAGGCCCTAATATTGCAGCTTCTAGGGTTTTGGGGGTTGCTTTTCAATTGCATATTATAAACAGCCTTACTAGTTTGAGGGGATTTTTTTTAAGTGCAGAAATGGTATGGTCCATTAAAGAAAAAGTTATTTCATCAATAATATTCTATGTAATTATGTCCAGACATTCCTATGGTACTTTATGTGCATGGAAAAAGACATGTATCTTGCCTGAAGGGCTTACAGTATAAAGGAAAAAAATAGTTATAAGACATGACCAAGGACAACAGATAGATACAAGAAGGATATTGAGACTATAGGAGAAGAGAGGAGGGATTGCTTGAATTAGTTCATTTTTAAGGAGAGCCTTAAAAGAGACGGAGGCTTTTTGTGTTTTCAGACAGGAAGTTTGTCTTGGTGAAGTGGATAGTATGACAGCACCAGCTTGAAAATGCCTTCGTTGCTGAAAAGATATTGCAAGAAAGAACTTTCTGCAGTCAGCTCATTATCATAGTCCTTGGATTTCATTCTAGGAGTAAGGAATCGACCTGAGAGCTGGCACAATGCCATCTTACTATATGGTCATGAATACAATATAGGCTCATTGGAGACTGAATCTGCACTGAGTATTTTTATTTTTATTTTTGTTTGTCGAGGACCAGGTTCTCAGACAGAAATGCTTGTAGGAGACAAGGATGGGCTGTGCTTAGGAACTAGGTTTCTGCAGTCATATTTGGAAAACCTATTTTATGGCTGGATTCACTGTTATTTTTTAACTGGAAAAATGTAGGTATGTGTCATTCTGGGGCATTTATGATCTCACTTAATATGAATAGAGGCCTCCCAATGAAGCCCTTCTAGTTCCTGCCTCATTAGAGGGACCCTCTTTGCTTTTTATAGATTTCATAGACATTAGGGCTGGAAGAGACCTCAGAAGATCTTCAAGTCCAGCCTGCTGCCCCAGGAAGTCAGCAGGGGTCATAGGATCCCAGCAAGATAAATATCCAAATGTGTCTTGAAGGTGTTCAAAGTAGGTGCTTGAACCACCTCCGGTAGCAGTCTATTCCAAACCTTGGGGGCTCGGACAGTGAAGGAGTTCTTTCTTACGTCCAGCCTGAAACAGTCATGAAGGACTTTGTGACCGTTCAGCCTTGTCATTTGCACCCAGTGGATTTTTGGTCCATTAAAAAAAAAAGATTGTTGTTAATAAGTGGTTTGCTCTCATTTCAGATAAGAGTGTTTAACAGTAATTAAGTATATGCATCTCTCCCGATATCTTGTTGTCAGGAGCTATAAGTATATATGCATTTGCAAGGCAAGGTTCTTTGGATAGATGTGACATCCTCTAATAGACCAACTAAGTAGCTGGAAAAAAGCTCTTCTCAAGCCCCTGGGCGCAACCACCCCTCCCCAGGCACAGGACCTCTCTGCTGCCCTGAGACTCCAAGAAACCTCCAAGGAGTCTCAGAACAGCAGAGACTTCCCACTCCTGAAGAAGGGTAACCATGTCCAAAGGCCTGCAAAGAACTCCCCTGCAACCACTGAGCTGGTCCAACAAAAGATAGCACATCTACCCAAAGAACAATGCCTGTCTGTGTCCTTAGACCAGCAGTTACCAACCTTAGGTCACGACCCAAATGAGGGTTGCAGGGGCAATGTTACCCGTGCTGCACACAAAAGTCGAGCAGTGCCACTTACCAGGAGCTCCCCTGCCCCCAGACTGCCGCTGCTGCACTCCACTCCCAGCAGCGGGTTATGGCAAAAAAAGGTTGGGCACCACTGCCTTTGTTCCAGACAACTTTCATTTGAGCTAGTGGACAGGCTAAGGAACCATTTTTTCTGGTCTTGTACACATGGTAGGAACATGTGAGCTGGAATCTAAAAAGAGGTGTTGTTTAGCAGGTATCTCCAGTGGCTAAAGCCCATTAGTCTTCATTGGAAAATTACCCCTGCACAAACTATTTTGCAGATACTAACTTCAGTTCCATTTCAGATCAATGGAGGGAAAAACTGTAAGATCCCATAAATCCTGCCAAGCTTGTCAAAGCTGTCAAACTA
>JAGPOW010002149.1:1428724-1455821 GCA_030014935.1 Caiman crocodilus | reverse complement strand
TTGCCAAATCCAAGTCTCGACTCAACCTGTTACAAACGCATAACACCCCCAAAAGTGAAAAATGATTTTTTTTCCTCAAAGTGTTTCCAATATATAGTGATTAACTGCTTACTATCATCCTGCATCTCATATCATCTTGGTAGCCAGTGCTTTGGGACAAAGGGGCATTGTTCTAGCAAGCAAAGTGTGAGGAGCAAAGGAAGCAGAATAAGGTGTGAAAGGCTTCACATATTTTATGTATACAGGGGCCTGTTTTAATGGTAGTTTTCTCTGAGCACTATAGAACCAATAAGGAATTTACTGTATTTTAGAGATAATCCCAGATATAACTTTTCTATCTGTGAAATTCTTTTTAGCCAGTGGACAGTCTTGTCACCTAGTGAAATGCATGGAGAGGAACCAGAGGAATCAATAAGCTCTTCAAAGTGCTCCTCTCAATATCATTTCCTAGAAGGAAATCACTAGTGCAGTTTTAACTATGCCAAAAGTAGTTTCTTTAGAGTTATTATTGCCATCAAATCTGAAAAATCTAATAGCTCATAATAGCTCAGTAGGCACACGAGTTACTTGGAAAGTGAATTGCTGGACTTTTGTTGACCTTTGGCACCTGAGACTGCTGATCTAGCAATTTCCTTGTAACATGCAATTTGTGCTGTAGTGTGGTGTATGCTGGTCCCTTAATCAAGTGTCTTTTGATCATTTCAGCTGAGTGGTTTAATAGCTCATCACCAAACTGGGGAAGCACACCAGGGTACTCAGTCAGATCTAGCTCTTTGCATTATTGCACTGTGCTCAGCTAAAAGAAGACTTCATGTATCAGATAATTCAGCATAACCCTGGCTTCATGTTCTAGTTGGAGGTGAGCAATACTTGGAGCTTGTTCCAAGAGCATATTCCACTTATAGCCCATGACATTTTTGGTGATAATAATGGGTGGAAGCTGGAAGTCTGTTTTCTACCCACTGCAAACCTATCCAAAGTGACTCATTAATTTCACCAGAGAAAGGCCACCTCTCTGATTATAAAAAAATCTTCTGCCATATATAAATACTGTTTGAGAACAATTTTATAGGGATTTTTTTCCACATATTTTTGCGAGGCAAAGTAGCTGCTGTGTATAAAGTGTCCTGTCATTCCTATCATCTTCAAACCACTTGGTATTACACTTCAAATAATCAACTTATACTGTTTTAGTTAAAAAAAATTCTTTGTCCCAAGCCACTTGACAAATATAACCAATCACATTTTTAAATACTATGATATAAACATTTATTTTCTTCTAAAAATTGTTTCTGTCATGTTCATAATTTGAATAATTTATCATATAGTTAGGATGCATTATGAATTGGGCCAGCTCCAAATGTGATAATGGCAAAGCTGAGATTACAACTGTAGTTAAAATAAATATTGAGTGGTAAAAGTGTTTTTATTGTAAATCCTTATATTGGAAGCTTTGATAGCTTTGCTAGTTCCCATCAGTGTGAAATTCAAAATAGAGGCTGGCAGCCTTGATGCAGATTTCAGTCATTTTATGAAACCCAGTATAGATCCATTAAGTCATCTGTGAGTTTTAGAGCATTTACAAATGAATCCAGAAAATTTTAAATATAATAAAATCAAGACACTTACAGCAGTAACTAAATTCAGAGAACTATAGTT
Source organism: Caiman crocodilus (assembly GCA_030014935.1). NCBI lineage: Eukaryota > Metazoa > Chordata > Crocodylia > Alligatoridae > Caiman > Caiman crocodilus. Next base: position 1,454,162 of record JAGPOW010002149.1, on the reverse strand, counting down.
TTTCCCATGTCATTCTGTCAATGCACCTCAGGCATGACCTCCAGCAGTGCCCCTTTCCCCCCACTCCCCCCGCACTATTCCAGGCCAGGCAGCTCTGTACAGCCCTTCTAGTGTATCCCAGTTTGGACCCCCAGCACTCTACTGGTTCAGTTCTAGAACAACCTGGGATGTTTGGGAAAGATAAAAAGGAGTTGGTTTTTCAGCATCCAGTACAATTTTGACAATTAGCACCATATTGTTTCAATATGTTTTACCACTCTTGCTGCTAAAAATAGAGTTTAAGATGCTTGGAGCTACTGCTGTAAATCGGCTTGAGGCCAGTAGCCATGATTAGTACCAGCTCTGCCAGCTTTAGCATCAGGGCATGTGCTGTCAAATCAGCTGGAATGCTCAGATAGGGCCATATCTGGCATATGCACGATCACTTTTTCTGACTTGTTTGTCCTTTATTTGTGTTGCCAGTTCCTTACTGTTTCTTCTGTTTTCTAACATATGGTATTATATGTGACCTTATCACAGATATTTGCCTTCCAGGCTATCCTACATTTTTCCTCGAGGTTGTCGATCTTCCATTCTTTCGGTTTCAGAGATAGCATTAAGGAAATTTGTACAATGTTTTTGCTGATTGTCTCACTACCATCTCTGTGTTTTGAGTTGGCAAGGGAACTGGACAGCAGTCTGTTGTTGAGCATTCAGGTGACGTGATATTATTGACAGAGCTAAAAACTAGAAAAGGAAAACTTTCATGCTTTTTGAATAAATAGTTGCATCTAATTGCTCAGTGTTTTGCAGCTCCATCTTACAATTTTATGGAAGTTATCTTGCTCAGATGCAGGTAAAAATGTTCAAAAAGCTTGAATTAATGCTCATATGTAGCCTGTGCATCTTACAAGCACACAATAAAGAAATGTAAATGACTCATTTGTAGGGTGACCAAATATCCCTATCCTGAAAAGGGGTCACCTGGAAGATTTTACTAGTGTGCAAGGGAGTTCACTTATATATGCAAGAACAGAAAGGAAATATGCAATATAGTGAAACATGCAAAGGGATTGAGCAAGTTTGACCTCATAGTTAACCAACGGAGTAGCTACCTCCTGACAAACACCTTAAACAGTCAAAGTATGCATTTACAATAGTTACTGATGTTTTTCCTTGTCTTGCTGTCCCCTAGGGTGTGAAGCTGCTTGCTGCTAGTTGTATTTTTCTGATGATGCTATTTTTTTGGAGGGTCTGCTTGTCTTTCAGCAGCTTATCATAAAACGCAGTACAGTCCAGGTCAAAATTAACTCATGACAATATAGCCTCCATAGTGGAGACATTCAGATGTGATTTTTCAGGAGATCACACATAGTTCATTATTGACATGACATGTTCAATAGGAGCTGTGATGTGCAGCAAACATAATACAAATTCTACAGCCTTAGCTAAATCTGTGTATTGTACTGCCTTCTTGTTGCTCTCTTGAAAAATGTTAAGGTACCTTTCAGCAACAGGTATTCTCTGATGGTTCCAGTCAGAAAGATGATGAGAGATGATTGATTTTGCATGGGCTCGCTCATCAAAAAGACAATCCTCATCCAAGGCAGACAAGATTCCTTGGGTGAATTTGACAGCTTTTATTAGATCAACCCAAATAGTTGGAGAAAAGTTATTAAGCAAGCTTTCAAGTTCAAAAACCCTTTGTCAGGCTAAGCAAGTTTCAGCAGTTGCTGTGTGCTCTTCCTGGATGGAATGAAAATGATGGAATGACTTTTCATTCCATCCAGGAAGAGCACCCACCAACAGCTAATACCTCCTTAGCCTGACGAAGGGCTTTTGAACCCGAAAGCTTGCTTAATAACTTTTCTCCAGCTATTTGGGCTGATAATAAAAGATATCAAATTCACCCAAGGAACCTTGTCTGCCTGTGTCCTCAGACCAACATGACTACAACCTAAACCCCTGCAATCCTCATCCAACAAACCTAAGGTGGGAATTCTAGTGCAGCACGTAGTGAGACTGCCTTGCATTTCGTCCCACACCGGCATATTTCTCAGCAGGAACCACTCAAACTTTCCTATATGCTCAATCAAAAAAATTCTGTACAGCACAGGTCCCTGTGACAGGAATTGCGTACTGCCAGGCTTTAGTAATTAAAAATACTCAAGATCAACAAATCAGCGGAAGTCTTTGAGCTCTTCATCATGTACAGTGTAAATATAAAAGTATTTATTAACTTTTACAGCAAAGCTCTTCAAGTCCATGAGAAGACAGTTGATTGCAGTGTGGAGGCAGTTATGTACAATCCCAGCCAACTGCCCATCAAGAATGGTGGGCGGGCGGCTGGGGACAGAGGCCGGCATTGGGCTCTGCCCCCACCACCTTCAGGGCCAGACCCGCTCCCCCTTTCCCTGCCCTGCGCCGCTTCGGGGCCAGGGCTGGGGCCGCACTGCCCTCGCCCCGTCTGCTCTCTCACCATTGCCTGCAGGATCAGGGGGCCAGGGCCAGCTCTGCTGGCCTTGCCTCGGGGGCTGGCAGGGCTGGCACTGCTGGCCTGTTCGCTGGCACTGCCGCCTGCTGGGGGGGTGGGGAGTGTGGTTGGGGAGGGAGGCCTGGGACCAGGCTTCCTCCCCCTGCCCTTGTCCCTGCCACTTCAGGGCTGGGGCTGCTCCCTCCACCCCCACCCAAGGGGCCAGTGGGGACACAGCCCAGTGTCCAGCATCCAGCCCTGTACCTCCATTCCCCTCATCCGGCCCCACCTCCCAATTCAGGCCTGATCCTGTTCCCTCCCCCATCCTGCCGCTCCAAGCCCAGCCCCATTCCCCCCCAGCAGTTCGGGTTCAGGGCCACCCCCCCGTCCCCTTCTCACCACTATGGCCCCAACCCTGTTTGACTCTCCTCGCGCTACCGCCGCCTCCACCTGCCCTCTGTCCCCACCATCGTGGCGGTGCTCCTCTCAGCAGTCAGAGTGTGACTAAAGTGTTACACAAAGACAGACTAAGGCTTTTATGTATATAGAATATACCAATACCAAAAACAACCAATACCAAAAAAACCCTTTTCCTAATTTGGCTTGGAGTTTTTGCCACCAATTGGTTTTTCCAGCACATCTGGCACCACCAAAATCAGTGTTGTCTGCACAAATTCCAGCAAGTGCAGCACTAAGAGAATACTTCTCAATCACTTGCTGGAGAAATGTACACTGCATATTACATCTTTTACCCAGCTGAGAAAAACACTTGTTAATTGTTGTGTTAACTCCCCTATTTGGAAGAAAATAGCGTACAAGAACAGGAAATAGGTCTTGCTCCTGTTTGTTCAAAGCATCCACAATAAACGTAATAAATGAGCACTTCCCCAAATCAATGCACTTTCTGTTAATACATTTCAAATTATTGCCTTGGATTTTGTGTAAGCAGATGAAAACTGTTTCTTAATTCATTATGATGTACAATCACTAAACCTGAAACTGTGCCTGTAATGCACAGAATGGTAAGCAAACAGTTCCTCGCTAGCAAAAATTTAATCAGCTTCTGTTTTGCTTAACAAAACATTCTGAAATGCTTGTAGTGCACATTTACTTCTTTTGGCTTTTTTGTGGGTTTCTTTGGTCCAAATGTTCTGAATAACGTCACAGCTACCACCGTGAGCAACTGAAAAGCGTACTCCACAAGTCTAAGTCTAGCATAACTTGGCTGTTGTCAGCTGCTGCTGTGTCTTTTTTTAAAAAAAAAACAAACTTAAATTGATATTGTAGGTCTTCATTAAAGGAACAGGTGCATTTTTGTGACATTTTATAGCAAACACCACTGAGAACTTCAGTAATCTTATGCATGGGAGCTGACAATGCATCACACGTGCACCTGCTGTGGGTAGGTAGATCCCAAAGCCACCACTGTATGCCATCACCGCCTATTATAAATCAAACCAAATTGTAAAATATTGGGATGTTATTGTGAAATGGAGAGAATAAAAATGCAATTACATATATTTTTACATAATGATACAATAAATATTTTATTATAACATCAGCTGGCAAAAGAAAATGGGACAAATAACCAATTTTGCAAAAATGTCAGGACATCTGGGATAGGGCTTATATATGGGGCTGTCCCAGCGAAAATGGGGTGTATGGTCACCCTACTTGTTTGTATACTTTGATCTTAGTGTTTAGCCTAATTTCTCTCATCTGCCTTAAATGATTTGTCAAGACAAAGTTTCTTAGACACTGTGCCTGGAGATTTCACCTTCTATCACAATACAGGGCAGTTGATTGCTGCCAAGACACTTGAGGAGCAGCTAGTCTCCCTCTACTTTTGAAATATGTGGCTTGATGTAAAGTATTCTGAGGACATAGGGACGCTGGAGTTTTACACAGAAATAAGTGAGAAATTTTACTTGATAGATTATCTTTACTAGACTCATTAAGTATTATCAATAACTATTATTGCTACTAATGAGTCTGTGTGCATCTCTTTCAGGAAATTACAGATATTACTTGTTAAATAAGAAGAGTCACTCTGAGTAACCATGGGCTGCCTTTCACTGTAATTTTTGAGATGATGATTCCAAATATCTGCCTTTGATTAACAGGTTATGAACCATTTAAGGGTGCTATACAATGATTGGAAAGGTATATTGTCGCCGAGAATGTTCTAATGTGTAAACTTGATTTTGTGGGAATGCCTTCTATAACAGAGGTTCCCAAACTTGTTCTTATTGCATGCCTCCTTCAAGATTTACCAGCTACTGGCTTATGCCTACCTGCATATGTTTTAACCCCTTGAGTGCCAATTACTACAATCAAAATTAAATCTGTCATTACACAATTTCTCCAGCGTGCACCCCAAAGATACCTTGCATATGCTCAGGGGTACACATACCACTGTTTGGGAACCCCTGTTCTAGAAAATTAATACATGCACCATAGCCTGCCTGTTAAAACATATTTTATTTTTAAAACCATACTGTTTTCAAAAGTAAAATAAATTATTTTTCCTTTATAAGTGAGCTGGCAATGGACTGGGTAAAGTGAAGAGCAAGTCTGGTAGGCAGAGAACAATCTCTGACAGGTCAAGTATAAAAATAAGGCAGGCCAAAAAAAAAAAGAGAGGAGCATGTCATGAAAGATGCTAAAGTCAATAATAAAAACTTTTTAAATATATCAGAAACAGTAAGCAAGCCAAAGAATCACAGGAATCATTAGATGAGCAAGTGTAAAAGGTGCACTCAGGGATGAGAAAGCAAAGAGCTAAACCAATGACACAAATAATTCTTTACGGCAGAAGATACTGGGGAAATTCCCATGCCAGATCAGTCCTTTCTCTTAGATTCATCTGAAGAGCCGCACCACATTGAAGTCACAACAGAGGAAGTTTTTGAACAAGTTGATAAACTAAGGCTAGCTACAGACGTTACACTTACTGCATGATGAGTGAGCAGAAAGCATTTTACCACTGTAACTGAGCTGACATTTACGGCAGATAGAGTGCTTTGAAAATGGTGGATTCCATTCTAAGTTAACCCTGGATGGATGTGGTGTCAGACTAAAGCACTTTAGGTTGGAGCGCTTCATTGAACATCTATACCACATCTCATCACGAGTCAAGGTAGGTTGCATTCTGCTGGCATCCCATGGAGCGATGCTCTAGCCTTGGCCATAATTCATTGCTTTGTCCAAACACTGAACTAGCCCTACCCCTGCCCCCATACCGTCACTGACCCAAATCAGTGACAGCCTCTTGTCCTCAGCCCCACACCCTCCCTCCAGCCAGCTGTAACCCAGAGCCAGGCTTGCAGGGGGTGGTGCAGAAGGGGTCTGTGTACCTGCACCAGTCCCAGCACCCACATATCCTCCCAGGCAATTCCAGGGCCCTGCATGTGGGCACAGACTCGCAGGAGCCCATCCCTGACACCCACATACCCTCCCAGGCACCCCCAGTGTCCAGTACCCTGCTACCTGGGCCCCAGCATGTCTCTGCCCCACCTCTGCTTGTGCAGGTGGCTCACTTCTGCTTGGTCAGGGTGACAAGGGACAGAACATCAGAACTGAGCCTGCACTGAAGCATTCCTGTGGCCACTGTGGCAGCTATCTGGCCCATGGCCACCTGGTATATTGCATGGTTTTTTTGGCCCACAGCTACAGGTTTTCAGAGTAATGGTGTGATGGTGGGGGAGCACTGAGCATCCAAGCTGCAGCAAGTCCGCAGTTGCCCCTGGAAACTTCAGGGCCAGGTCTGGTGTCGTCAGCTCTCTCTGAGGTTGAGTTCAATAGAAATTTCTAGCCTGGAGCAAAGGGCATTGTCAGAATCACACGGCTGTTCTAAGCCTCTTGGAAGTTCAAGGTTGTGGGGCTGGCCCGATCAATGAAGCCCCAGTCACTCTGGTGCAGTGGCCACACCTAGCTGAAGTAAGAGGAAGAGGCACACTCAGGGCCTGCATCTTCACACATCCTCCATTTCTTCTGGCCATCCCCCCTTTAAGCCTTCCATCTACCCCCTTGCAGCCAGATCCTCACTCACCAATGGATGCTGAAACCCCACAGGCACCGTCATGGAAAACCCCACCCTACCTTCCTCCACTGGCCAAACTTGGGCACACAACCACAAGTATGGGGAGATCAGATGATGACAAGATCTCTCAGGTGAGGAAGAGATTCAGCACGGGCACCAAAACTGGGATGTCTTCAAGTGCATTACCCAGAAGATGCAGGCACAGGCTACAACGGGGACTCATTGAAGTGCTGTGCCAAGAACAAGGTGATAATTATCACCATGTGCTTGATACCAGTAAAAGGTCTGGGGGCTGGAGACAGAACATGCCCTTTTACAAGAGGCTGTCCTGCTTCCTCACCCAGGACAGGTTTATTGACACCCCACAAACCTATGGCACCATAAGTAAAAGCTGCAGGAGCCAGCCCTCAAAGCATGTGGCATGTTGCTGCTGTTCCCCACACCATCACAGGATGTGGGAGCCAAGGTACACTTGCAGCTCAGGAAGTGTGCTCCAAGGACATCTTCTTGCCTGTGGCTAACAGCATGGAGCATGCACGGCACACAGGAGGTAAAGGAGAGCTTCAATGCTGTGGACACAAGAACCCAGAACCTGGAATCTGGGCATATGCCCTCCGTCTCATGGGAGTCCTGTCCCTCCCCCTCCAGACCTTGACCCTGCAGACTGCACCTGAGCTCATAAGCCCTGGAACACCATTTCCCATAACAGGGCCATGGTTGTTCTGGATCCACTCCTGTGTTGGTTTAGAAACAGTATTTAAAGGCCTATTTTTTGGGAATTGGCTTATAGGTATCAATACATGCATTATAAGGGGTCAAGATGGGCAGCAGGGGTTAAATGGGTTTCTAAAGCACTTGGGAGACACACACACAGTTTCTTATGACCCTGAAAGTAGGTGGGCTGTCTAGCACAACAAGGCCAACGGATGGGCACAGCCTGAGAATTGAGGGAGGTATGCCATAACATGAGATCACAGCCTTCAAGGCAGGCAGGTTGTCTAACACAACAAGGACACACAGCCTGGGAACCAAAGAAGTATGTACTATACTATCCCATAACACAAGGTAAGTTATACCAGCACCAAGGCCTCAGAGAGCAGGGAGGCCTAAGTCCCAGTTTTGGGGGAACAGACCAAATTAGGAGAAGGCCCAGAAGGCTACGTGGATGTGTGACCACAGAGAGACAACCAATAAGAGATAGTCACAGATGAAGTGTCATCTGGAATCATCAAGGGAGAAGGAGAATACAAAACCAGACACTTGAGATTAACAAAGGGTCCTTCTTGTCCCTCCCTGTTCCTTCTCATCCCTCCCTTTGTCCCATCCCTCCTTGTCATCCCCCTCCTTCTCTTCCTTGAGGTGCTGAGGTGCTAGGTGCTGGGTCCAAATCCAGTGTCCACATCCGCGTGACACCTCACTGCCCTCCTCCCAGAGGTACATGATCTGCAGTGGCCCCTACTCCCAGCACAGCAGTGGCTGTGTAAGCAGAACCTGCACAACTCACGGCCAGCCTTTCCGCCACTTCTGATGACTCAGGCCCTGAGCAAAGACACCATGCAGTCTGGGATAGTACGATTTGTTCCTGCTCCATGAAGCCATGATGGAGACTCAGGTCCTGGGGAAAAACAGGGAGACCCTGGGAGGAAGAGTGGCAGGAACCACAGCTACCACAGGTCATCCCCACAGTCACAGCTCCATCTCAGGCTAAGAAGTCCAAAAAGGGGGGGGGGGGGGCCTTTGGGGTTAGTGGAGCATGGGATGAGGGGAATCACCCTATCCTGCCTGCTCACAGCCTGGGGCCCCAGGCTGCTAAGTGCTGGGAAGGTTACTGTGTTTTAGCACTGAGCTAAGTAATAACCTCATCTCCTTGCTTCACCCCCACACTCCAGCCCTGGAGCACAGCCATGTTCCCTTCTATCCTCTGGCCATTCCATTCAATGGGAACATCAATTAGCTTAATTGACACCTCCCTACCCTCTCTCTCTCAGGGCCATGCTGAGCTCCTGGGAGAAGGGAGCCTAACTGCAGCTGCCCTGAACAACCATGCAGAACCACTTCCTCCTCCCCTCTAGCAGGTACAGAAAGGCATTGGAAGTGTTTATTGAGCTCTGCAGGCAAAGTGTAAAAAGCAGTTACAACTGCAGGTACATGGTACCCTGCTCCAGTTGGCATCACCACAGGCCTGGTTGGCAGAGAGTGCCACAATGCCAGGGACAGGAGATGACATGCAGCTTTGCATGAGAACCACAACAGTAACAGTACAGCAGGAATGAGAAACATTCCCGTTTGAAAACAACCTCCCAGTCCTCCCTCCCTGCTTGTCTCAGTCCAAGGAAGGGACAGATGTGACAGCAGGAGTCCTGCATGGTAACCTTTATCTTAGCTGCTCTGCTCTCACTGCCAGGGTGACTCCCAGGTTGTGCACCTGGAAAGACTGGTAAGTGGAACAACAGCACTTTCCCTTTCCCCTCTGATCTAATCCCTGGGGAAAATCTATGGATGCCAGGTGACTCCGAGTCTTACAGTGCAGGCAGTCATTGTACCAACTGCTCGGTGCAACCACCAACACTGCTCCTGCAGTCCCAGTCCCACCCCAGCCCTCCCCCTCCCCTAATCCCTGAAAGCAAAGCAAACCCTCCTCCCGCCCCACTCCAAGAGTATTCATAGTAGAAGAATGGTGTTGGAAAGCCATGGGCAGTACATGGCAGAACCCGTTTAGCCAGCTGTCATCCAGGGAAATTCTATCTGGGTCAGGTCACACATCAATAGAAGTGGAGATCATAAACTCTTCCTGGGGTCTCAGCTCATCATAGCAGAGGCAAAGGTACAACTGGAGGCTGAGTCTCATGTTGAATGGCAACCTGGTGTTCCCCAGTGGGCTGTCAAAGCAGATGATCTCTCTCCAGCTGTCAAGATGCTCCTGAGGAACTATGTTCAGCATCAGGAGCACGACATATTGGCTAGGGCTCCCCAGGGAGAGCCAGAAAAGCGCATCCCCCAGGCCCAGCTGACTCTTACCAGGGGCATGTTGGGAGCATAGACCCAGGCCATCAGGGAGATGGGACTGAAATATCTCTCCTGAAAGGAAGCACAGGAGGAGGAGGGGGGAGGAGGCAGCATAAGAATTTTGCCATCCCAGCTGGGTCTCACTTTGGCAATGTCAAGACCTAGATATCACTCCTGCAGGGACGCAGCACAGAAACATCTCTCCTGTAAGGGAAGGGCAGGAGAAGGGAAAATTATAAGAGTCCCACTGGCATTCCCCAGCATGGTCAGACCCTGCCAACTCCGGGGATGGCCTAAGACCCTGTGGGAAACCAGGGTCCCTGAACCCACTGCAGGAGTCAAGCAAATGCCTACTATAGTGTATGCAGAGGGACCTAGGCTCTATGTCCACAGCAACTCTTCCCTGCCCAGCTGTATCTGCTGCCAACCTGCAGTCCAGCTGGGACCCATGGTCTCTGCTGCGTCAGGAAGAAAGCAGCCACACAGCTCCTGGCCCCAAATGGGGGAAGGATCCAGACAGGAAACTTACCATGGCTCTCTTGGTGGGTCTGTGCAAATGCCCAGGTGAGTGATGAGAGGGTCTGAAATGCTTCTCTTTATACATAATTTTTCCTCACTAAAAGTTGCAACCTTGTTCAAAGCTTCAGACACAAGATGTGCATATGATGTTCTGGTAATGTAAGAGAGATATGTTACAAGCTCTGGTTGCAGCCTCTGAGCTAAGGGCATGCAGTATGGACTCCTGGTGCCAGGAGCTGTGGGGCCAGCATGATGAATGACTTGAGATATGGAGGGAAGAAAAGGACAGGCTGGGGGATGCTTACCCCTGGGCTCCCAAGGTGCAGGAACAGGTTGACAAGGCATATGAATGGGGTCTGCAGATAACCACCCTGGAAGAGATGATCTGTGCCACTGCAGAGCTGAGATAATCACAGTGCCAGGATAGGGAGTTTATGCACAGGATCCTGGATTGCTTGGGGTCCACTTGTAACACCCCTGACTGACACCAACATTGTCTCCTGCAGAGATCCCATAGCCCTCCTGGGCAGGAGTGGTGGAACAGGCTGCCACCCAGTTCCCTACAACTGGAAGTCTTTGCTGGGGCAACAGGAATGGGGGTCCTATGGGGTAGACCACTGGAGAGTGGCTGAGAGGGAATGCTCCACACTGTGTCCTAACTGGGAGATGCTGGAGGTGAGGGAACATGAAGACAGATGTGGTACATGGGAGCTGCTGGCCCATGGTCAAAAAGACAAAGGCAGTTGGTAGGACCTGTTCTGGAGAGCAGTGGGCAAGGAGAGCAGGACTGGGCTGTCCAAGACCCAATGGCAGGGCTGGCAGGGCCACTGCCCACTTCTAGGCTCAGGTCACTACCCCTGACCACTGGCAGTCACCCTATATGCACAGCCCCCCAGCAGTTCCAGGCAAGTCCCCAAGGGGTACAGAAACACTCAGAATGAGGGGAAGACCACACCGCATCAGCTCCCAGGCCAAGCTGTTGCTGGGACAGTGTCTGGCACCAGATCCTACCAGCCCCAGCCCTTCCACCCACCAGCTGTTTGGCCTGGGGATCTTTGTCCTTGGTCCATAATTTGGTCATGGAGCAAGAAGCTAGTGTATTCTAGTGATCCTCAGGGCTATGTTGTCTGGAGTCCTGTATGCCTGGTAGGGGGATTTTTGGGAGTCCCTAGCCACAAATCTGCATGTAGGTGGTGGTTGGGTAATGGTTGTTCTGCACTTACAAAACAGAAGTACAACTTGGCAGCTGTGGCGGTGACTGAACAGTCCTTTTTAGGATACCGTCTGCTCACCCTGAACAGGGAAGGGGCTAGAAAAGGTGCCCTAAACATAGGCCATCTCAAAATGCCCTGACTGGATTGTCGCAACCTGTGGGATCACCTTACCTGCAGCTGAAACCAAAGTACTGTGGACATTTCATGTGCAAACTTCATTCTCACGGACCCCCCAAACAGCGAGTCTCCTATGATGGTTCTCTATCTACTGAAAGGAGAAATTGCAAGATAACATCAATATTGCTGCCCTGAGCAAGTCTAGCTGGGCAAAATGAAGGCCAACTAAGAGAAGGAGGAGGCTCACAATTTTTTTAAATTTTTTTTTTGAAAAGGAAAGTCACCTGAAGAGAGGTACTTTTATGGGGTTGGCTTTGCTATCAAGAACAAGATTATTCATCAGCTTTCAGAACTCCTTGTGGGTATTAACAAATGCATTACAACTCTCCCTCAAGCTCAGCAACAAGTATACTATGATCATTAGTGCATACACTCCCACACTTGATGAAGTCAACAAGGAACTGCACTCCACTGCAGTCTTGACACTCCTGACTGCCACTGCTCATCCTCATGAGTGGCTTCAATTCAAGAGTTAGGTGACACTCTGAACTCTGGAGTGGCATCATTGGGAAAGAGGGGGTGGAGAAAGTCAATTCCAATGGTATCTTCCTCCTCAGCAAATGTGCAGAGCATGACTTGTTCATCACGAATACCATCTTCAGACAGAATAACAAATATAAGACCACTTGGTATCAGTAATTGAAGCACAAGTGTTTCCTTCTTGACTATATTATTGTCAGAGCCCATGATTGTACCAATGTCCATATCATCCAAGTGTTGAGTAGTGCAGATGACTGTTGGATGAACCACTCTTTAGTCAGGTCAATCATGGATATCCAGCTTGCACCACAACACTGTAAACAGCCAAAAGGAATGCAGAAGAGATTTAACATCAAGGCACCCCAAGACTAAACTAGCTCTTCAGCAATGACTTACTGAGACACTCTCTGAATGTCCTTGATACTATCAGGTAAATTATGCACATGGGAGGAACTTATTGTTATCCACAAGACATGCACTGAATCAGTTGGATACTCCACTTACTATCTCCAAGGTTGGTTTGACAAGAATAATAGGAAAACTCTAGCACTTGTCCATCAGAAGAGAGCTACATTCTGCAGCTGGCAACATGAACTCTCCAACCAGCCAAAATGAGAGGCGCACCACTGGCTCAAAGCTGTAGTTCAGAGGAGGCTATGGAACATCAAGGACCAGTGATGGAAGGTGAAGGCCATGGAGATCCAGAGTTTCACTGATCAACATGACATGAGAAGCTTCTTTCAATCAATAAAAGCCATCCACGGGCCATGTTCCAATCGCTCAGCCCCCTTGCAGTCCCAGGATGGCTCCATCCTTCTCACAGATAATGCATCCATCAAACAAAGCTGGAAGGAGCACTTCAAGATTCTCCTCAACCATGAATCTGAGGTCTCAGCTGCCACGATTGAGCCCATCCCTCAACACCCAGTAATAGAACCTCTTGCTGATCCCGCATCTTTCAAAGTCTGGTACATCATCACTCAGACCAAGCACCAGGACCAGATGGCATTCCTGCAGAGGTCTTCAAAGCTGGTGGAACAGCACTAGCACAAAAACTTCACCAACTTTGCATCAATATACGGTTTAATGAGGAAGCTCCACCCAACTTAAAGAATGCCAATATTGTGACCATCTTCAAGAAAGGGGACAAATCAGTGCGAGGGAACTACCGAGGCATTGCCCCCCTCCCTGTTGCTGTGAAGATTTTTACTCACATCCTTCTGAATCATCTCCTCCCCCTTGCCAAAGATGTCCTTCCAGAATCCCATTGTGGCTTTAGACCATTATAGTGTATCACCCACATGATTTTTGTTGCACAACAGATTCAGGAGAAGTTTAGAGAGCTGTTTATGGCATTCATTGACCTAACCAAGGTTTTGGACTCCCTCAGTCATTAAATCTCTGTCAATCAGGAAGGTGCTGGCTAGGTTTGGTTGCCTGCAGAAGTTCAACAGCATCCTTAGGCTACTCCATAATGCAACAACTGTCACAGTCCTTTGTAATGGATCAGAGACAGACCAATTTACAATCTGTACTGGTGTCAAGCAGGGCTGTGTCATTGCCTCAATCCTTTTCTCTATCCATCTTACTGCAATTTTGATTTTAGTCTGGGACTGCCTTCCTCCCAGAACTGGAGTTGAGTATGAAGTAGATGGTCAGCTTTTTAACCTGCAGTACCTTCACAACAAAACAAAAAAGTTACCAAAACTGGCATCACTGATCTTCAGTATGCTAGCAATTGTGTTATTCTTGCACACATTGAGACCAATCTGCAGTTCACCCTTGGCCTTTTTTTGGGTGCCTATCATAGCCTGGGACTTTCCCTTAATACTGGGAAGACCAAAGTGCTTAGTCAGCAGCTAGCCCTCTTCCTCTCACACAGGTCTGTCTTCTTGGGCCCCTCCAAACACAGCTTACCCAGACTCTAAGGCCAGCCTATGCATAGTTCTTCTGGCCCACCCATACATACCCTACCCTGCATAGCCCAAATGCAGTTCTGCTTCCAAAGTTACATCAAAGACATGGCAGGTGAGGCAGCTGGGTGGTCTGCCCCAGACAGGTGGGCAGGCCAATTATTAGACCAGCCTCATGACAGCCCCCTTTCACAGAGGTGCAACATGTTTTTAAACCAAGGCACATCTTTTCTTTGTACTGCATTTCTCTGCATCCCAGTATATGCCCTGGGGGGTGGTGGCTGGGGAAGAAGAGGGGAAAGGAAGTGGTGTCCAGGCAGGCCAAGTTGTGGGCAGCACTGCCTGGGATGCAAGGCCAGAGGAGCCCAGGCTGGGAGACCTGTGGCATAGGGCCAGGGTGTGGGCACTTGAAGCCCTCTAGCCTTAATCATCCAGGGAGGGCTCCTGGTCCACAAGGGTGAGGAATTAATCAACTAGAGCTTCACAGATCTAGACAGCCTACTGCTGTTGGGGACTGGGGTCCCCAACATTGCCAGGGGGGTGTGGGTTCACCCTCTCCCTCAACCCTGTGCATTCCTGTGCCATCACCTTTCTTCACTCTAAGCTTGATGAGAGGAAGCAGGGAAAAAGAAGTTTAGGGTCAGCAGTAAGCAGGCCAGTTTACAGGTGACTTTGCTAGGGAAGTTCTGCTTGGAAGAGATACAGCGAGAGAGACTGCAGTTTAAGAAACCTAGAGAAGTGATTGGAGGATGTCACAATGCCAGATCTACTACCACTGCCAGCTCTTCCTCAGCTTGCATCTGTGAAGTATCCGTTAAGCCTGCATGAAGTGGCTAGTATTCACTTTGGATTCGGCCAAACCTCTGAATCGGCCCCATCCCCCACTTGCTCTCAATGGCTGCCCCACCTGCTCTCCCAGCCACTACCAACAAAAAGCCCGCATTCGGCAACTGCTGCCAGGGTGGGGGCGGCAATCCCCTCTGCTCCCCACTGCCCCATGCGGGGCTCTGCCATGAGCCCCTCAACCCCTGCCCACTCCCCCAGCCTCCCAGCCCCATGGCTTCCCTGCCTGCCCCAGGTCCTGGCCCTTAGATTTTTTTTGTTTGACTGCTGCCAGGCAGGGGTGATCCCTGCTGCCCTGCACTGTGTGGGGGTGTAACAGGTTGCCCTCCCCAGCACCATCTTCCTGGTAATCCGTGCCTTAAATGGGGCACCCTTGAAGCCTTCTTTGAGGTTCTTATGTCCCACCCTATACTCACCTGCCACATCTTCACGGAAATTGTTATGATGTTCTTGCAAGCGGGAGACTGCCTATTGTATTGTGTATGTTGGGGCCTTTCACCTACATGGGTGTGACCTCTGTTTTTCTCTAGCTAGGCCTCCCTGTCTAAACCCACTAAACAGGGTTTGACTTCAAGGCTCTCTTTTTCTAGCATCTTGAGGCTCATGGCCACCTTTCCTGGTCCAATTTGGAGCCTGGTCCAGAGGCCTGGGCACTAGCTCCACAGCCAGGAGGCTCCAAGTTCAAAACCAGGGAACAACCCCAAATTTGCACCCTCTCAGTCCAAAAAAATCCAACAAAAACAGAATTGCACCCCAGGAGCACTAGACTTCTCTGGCCTTTTCAAGATCACACCTTCAGGTGCCAGGGTCTGTGCCCCCCAAAAAACATGCCCTCACTGGCACCAGGGTCTCAGGTCCCCAAAATAAAGCCTCTTTCTTTCCCTAATAGTCTCACCCAAATCACCAGTCTTATTTAATAATAAAAAAGAGAAAAAATAACTGTCACTAATCAATACAATCAAGCAAAGCAGCAGGTCAGCTCACATTCACAGGGTTCATGCCTCAGCTCCCTTCTGTCAGCTACAGTCCTCGCTGTGGTGTGGCTGCCATCTCCCCACAGCTTCCATAGCTCCTGTCTTTGGACTGCTCACCCAGCTGCTCTATGACTATATCAAAGGCACTGCTGTGCCCCTCACTGCCCTCCTGCCCAGGGGTTTTATAGTCCTGCCCCTTCCGGTCAGCTGACTAGCTGGCCAGACTCAGCATTTAACCCCTTCTTCACCAGCACTCCATGCCCAGAAAGTCCTGGCCTTAAAGGGGTGGACCTGCTTTCTGGTGACAGGGCTAGGGGGCTCTGCCACGAGCCCCCAGGAGTCCCAAGGCCACTGCAGTAGCCAGTGAGTTTGGGTGTTTTTCTTTTTTTTTAAAGGGCCGGGAGCTGGGGCAGTTAGGGCAGCCATGCCGAAGCAGGGGGCTGGTAGAGTGTGCAGGGGTCAGGGGGCTTGTACCAGAGCCCCCTACATGGCATGGGGCAGTGGGGATTGCCCTCCACCTAGCAGAAGCCAGTGAGTGGGGGGTTTTCTTTAAAGAGCCAGGAGATGGGGCAGGCAGAGGTGCACTCAGGGCAGCTAGGGGAGCAGGCAGGGGATGGGGCCTGCTAGAGGTTCCCTCATGCTCCCCTTCCCCCTCCTGCAGCCTCCCCACCCCCTACTTACCAGAGTCCAGCTTCCTGCTGCAACAAGCAGGGACTGCCCAAATTGCTGAAGCTCTCTGAATTTTACCCAAATCAATTCAGAGAGCTTCGAATCGATTCGGACCTTTTAATTGTTCTCCTGATTCAATTCGGAGGTTCGGCCACCAAATCAGGCCGTATCTCCTCCAAATCAAATCAGTACCCAAAGCTTCACATAGCCCTTGTATCTGTGCAGGTAGAGCCACTTACTGTTGAGGCTTCCACCCAGGTCCTAGTTTGGCAGGAGCAGACTCATCCTGCAGATCAATGCATGGCTGCGCAGATGGTGTTGCCAGCTAATTCAACCGTGGGATGTGGTTGCAAGAAGAAGATTGCTAGAAAGTGGCAGGGTTGACCTGACAGAGGGAAGAGTATCTTCACGGACAGGCTCACTAACCTAGTGAGGAGGGCTTTAAACTAAGTATGTCTGGAGGATGGAGACCAAAGCCCTGAAGTAAGTGGGAAAGTAGGTGACCCGAAGGAAGCACAAGCAAGAGGGAGCAATAGGAGAGGCATTCTCAAACAGCTAGTGGAAGTTTCTTAATCACAAGCCTTGGTTCTCATGGGGGACTTCAATTACCCCGACATCTGCCAGAAGAGCATTACAGCAGTGCACAGGCAATCCAGTAAGTTTTTGGAGAGTGTTTGGGACAACTTCCTTGTGGAAGTGATGGAGAGGTCAACTAAGGGCTGCATTCTTCTTGATCTCACAAATGGGGAGGAATTGGTGGGAAACATAGTACTGGATTGACTTAGCAGTGACCATGAGATGATTGAGTTCAGGATCCTGAGAAAAGGAAGGAAGGCGAGAAGCAGAATAAGGGCTCTGAACTTCAGAAAAGCAGGCTTTGATTCACTCATGGAACTGATGGGCAGGATCCCCTGGGAGGCCAGTATGAGGGGCAAAGGAATCCAGGAGACCTGGTTCTACATTAAAGAAACCTTCCTGGGGGCACAAGAAGGAACCATCCTGTGCAGAAACACTAGCAAATATGGCAGAAGATGAGCTAGGCTTAGCAGGAAACTCTTAAGTGAGCTAAAGCATCAAACAAGAAGCTAACAAGAAGTGGAAACTTAGACAAAAACAACTAAGGAGTGTTATTGCTCATGCATGCAGGGATGAAATCAGGGAGACCAAAGCGCAATTGGAATTGCAGCTAGAAAGGACGTGAAGGTTAACAAGAAGGGTTTCTACAAGTATGTCAGCAACAAGAGGAAGAGCAAGGAAAGTGTTAACCCATTACTGACTGCAGGAGACAACCTAGTGATAGAAGATGCAGAAAAGGCTGAAGTGCTCAATGCCTTTTTCACCTCAGTCTTCACAGGCAAGGTCAGCTCCCAGACTATTGCACCTGCCAGCACAGTCTGGGAAGGCGATGAGCAGCCAATAGTGGCAAAAGAGCAGGTTAGGGACTATTTAGAAAAGCTAGACATGTACAAGTCCACAGGGCAGGCAGGATGCAATTTGAGGGTGTTGAGGGAGTATTTAGAATTTATTTTATTATAATGATTGAGGCACTGGTAGCCTTTCAAATAGTTTTAAAATTGTAAATATAGCAATAAAACATTGTGTTCAACTAATACTTATATATATAGTAGTGTTTCACTTTAATCATGGAAAAATGTGTATTTGGGGGGTTTTAATCAGAGAATTTGGAATCTTTTTATCAGAGAATTTAGGATTTTTAAACAGAGGAAACTAGGATCCTTGGATATTAGGAAAAACTTTCTCACTAGGAGGACAATAAACACTGGAACAGGTTACCCAGAGGGGTTTTGGAATTTCCATCCTTGGCGGTTTTTAAGACCCAGTTAGACAAAGCCTTGCCTGGGATAATATAGCTGGGGATGGTCCTGCTTTGAACAGGGAGTTGGATTGTATGACCTGCTGAGGCCCCTTCCAACCCTAATTTTCTATGATTCTCCAGAGTGAGGGGTAACCACTGTTGATGTCCTGGTGGGGGCCAGTTGGGTGATGACATCCCTGAAGGTGGCCCAGCACATGCTGAAGCTCCACTGAAGCCACTGTTCATCATTCCAGGTGTCTAGGATGGTCCACTTCAACCAGTCAGTGCCAGTGTTGTGGGCCGAGAACCAGCACTTGATGTTCTGGAAGTGGTGCCAGAACACCCTAGTATTCATAGTATCCTGGATGGCCTTGTTCTCATCGGCCATGTGAAAGTCAGTGGCCCAGTCCAGGACACTTGGCAGGCATAGACTGTGGTGGATGGGCATGTGTAGGACAGTTGGCTAGTGGCTCAGAGGATTGGTGGGTTGCCAACATAACCCCCACAGTCAAAAAAGGCTCCAAAAGTGATCCTGGGAACTACAGACCAGTGAGTCTCATTTCCATCCCAGCAAACTGGTACAATCTATTATAAAGAATAAAATCAGCAGTCACATGGACAAATATGAGTTCTATGAAAGAGTCAACATGGTTTTTGTAATGGGAAATCCTGTCTTCTGGAATCTTCTGGAATTCTTTAGGGTGTTAGCAAGCTCATGTATAAGAGGAATCCAGTTGACATAATATATTTGGTCTTTCAAAAATGATTCAACAAGGCCCCTCACCAAGGTTTTTTTTAAAAAACGGCATTGCCCCAGGATTGGAGGGAAGGTTCTTGTGTGAACTAGGAGCTGTTTTAAAAATAGGAAGCAAAGGGCAAGGCTAAGATGGTTACTTTTCAGGATGTAGGAAAGCCAGAAGTGAGATCTTGCAGGTATTTGTGCTGGATACTATTTTGTTCAGTATTGTCATGAATAACCTGGAAATAGAGATGCATGGTGAAATCTGCAAGTTTGCAGATGACACCAAATTATTCTGGATAGTCAAGTTCCAAGCTAATCGAGAGGGATTGCACCAAGGTAAGTGAGCAGACAAAAAATGGCAGATGAACTTCTGTGCTGATAACTGCAAGGTAATGCACCTGGGGAAAAATAACCTCAATTATACATATATAATGGGGTCTGAACCAGCCATTGCTCACTTAAAAGACCTTTGAGTCATTATAGATTGTTGTCTAAAAATTAAAGCTCTATGTGCAGCAGTGACCAAAAAAACTAATACAACAGTGGGCATCATTAAGAAGGGAACTGAAAATAAAATGGAGATCCTAAACGGAGATCATTATCATGCTGCCATACAAATCCATGGGCATTCACATAGTGCGAGCAGTTTTGGTTGCCAAATCTCAAAAGGGATGTAGTAGAATTTGCAAAGGTAAAGAGAAGGACAACTAAAATGATCAGGGGCATTCAGAAGTTGCCATACCAGAAGAGACTAAAAAGGTTAGGACTCTAGAGTTTGGACAGGAGAAGTCTAAAGGGAGATACGATAACTGTCTATAAAATCATGAAGGACCAAATGCACAGAGAACTGTTGTTCACCAGGTCCCAGAATATTAGAACTAGAGGGCACCCACTGAAATTAGGAGAAGACAGGTTTAAAACCAGCAAGAGGAAGAACTTTTTTACACAGTGCATAATTAACTTGTGGAATTCACTGCCACAAGAGGGGGTAGAGGCAGCAGATCCAGATTCAAAAATGAACTGAATAAATTCATGGATGACAGATTGATTAATGGCTATTTAACAGAAGTGTTGGAGATGTTTCCTGTGGCATCACTATAACCAAAAATGGTAGATGTTGGTACTGGATATACAACCCAGTCCTGTTACCTTGTTCCAGGCACACCCAAACCCTCAGACCAATCTGGACACCTCTGTTAGATAATAGGCAAATTTAATTGATCCACAGTGATAGCAGACAAGAGTAATACAGGCAAGCAAACAAAATAACCCCCCACCATCCTACTTACCTACCAGTTTCAGAGTTTCACAGAATGACGGTCGGTACGCCTGGTCAATAGATGAGCACCACCCTGTGGTTCTTTGCTTGAATTATCAGACGTTAACAGTCTTGGAGGTTGAGGGCCAATGCCTATCCCCCCCAATGGGGTGGGTGAGATGGGCCAGTGGTGCACCCTCTGCCCATGGTGGCCTCAGGACCGTACTCCCCACTCCGCTCTGAAAATCCTTCTTTTTGTATTCTTTTCTTCCTGAAGACTCTTCATTTCTGGGTACCATTGATTGGTTTCCCTGTGGTTGACATACGGTTCACATTTTGTCCTGTCAGCATAATTCTGTGTTTCTCAAACATATCACATACATCTTAATTTGGTCATTTACCAGTATCTTAATTTGGGCATCCCCAGCCTCCTAGTTTGGTCAGTCCACCACAACTGGAAATCCTAGGAGCTTTGCAGCTGGTTACTGCAACCTGGCACCAATACTCCAGGTTCCCTATCTTTTGTTGTGAGTTTTCAGGGAACACTGTTTTCAATTTCCTAGAATGTATGTGCCTGTTTGCCAGTTAACTTCAGACACAATGTCTGCTAAAAGGCTGAGAACATGAAACTGTCACAAACAGACTTTTAGAAACTGATTAACCCTTGTCGTGCCCCTGGATCATTGTTCTAATGCAATATGTACTTTATTTAGAAGTGAATTCCTAAAAGAAAATCTCTAAATATCATTTTTTTAGCCATCAGTAGATGCCACAGAGGGTGCTGAACAGAGGATAGATCGCCCTAGAATAAGGGTGAGCAATTATTTCAGGTGGAGGGCCACTTACTGAGTTTTGGCAAGCTGTCATGGGCCACATGGGTAGCCCCGCCCCTGGTCACCATCCTGTGACCAGAAGTCCCACCCCCTAACCCCTGACCTTTGCCACCAGAAGTCCCTCCCCTTGCCCTTGGAAGTACTCCTTTTGGCAATGGGTTTTGCCATCTCAGAACCAGTAAAATACCAAATTATATTCTAAAAAATGATCATCTACAACGTTCATTAATTTGATTTCAAAAGAGATTTTTGTCCTGATTTACATGTGTTTGTGTGGTGTACACAGAGGTGACTGTACAACAGCTTAAAATGAAGTCTTATTTTTGTGTATTGTGGGGGGGTATAAGTTTGTGGGGGTTGTGGGTGTCTGGGTATGTGGGGTGTCAGTGGCTATAGGAGGAGGGTGGCTGGTGTTTGTGTATGGCACTGCAAGGGGAGGCATAGGTGCATGCGTATGGAGGGGTATGCATGTGGAACTCACCCTATGACCACACACACACTCTCTGCCCCTGTGCTTGCACATACACACACACACACTGCCCCTGTGCCTGCAGACACACTCACACAGAGCCTCTGCCCTGTGCCTGCAGACAACACACACACACACACACACACTCTGCCCCATGCCTGCAGACACACACATACTCTGCCTCTGTGCCTGTCGACACGCGCGTACACACACATATATTTATTTAATTAATTTATAAATGTACTTATTTATCTATATAATATATTTATATATTAAGATTAATTTACTAATTTTTTAGGGGCTCTGTGGGCTGGATAGAATGGCTTGGTGGGCTGGATGCAGCCTGTAGGCCGTATTTTTCCCCACCCTGCCCTAGAAATATCTGGTTCAATGCTATCCCTTCATAGCATCTACTTGTGCCCCTGGCCTAGATGGGCCATTGGTCTGACCCAGTATGGCAAGTATTATGTTCTTAAGTCCATTTTTAAGGCAACCAGTGAATCTTTTTTCAAACTAGATAGCTAATAACAGTCCCATCTGCACCAATATCCATTGCACTGAAATAACTGCCCTGATGACTGCTTTATAATCATTTGGTAAATGTGGAGCATTGCAGAATTAGCAAACAAGCAGAAAAAAGTTAGCAGTCCACAATATGAAAAGTCAGACATTTTTGTGCAAATGACATTGCACCAATTGCTCTTACCATGGAAACAATGGTGTCTTCAGCATTCTTTAATCATTGTTCCCTGTGCAGAATTTACTTTTAATGGGAGTGCTTCCATGACCACTGAGGATGAAACTCCCTCAGAAAAAATCCTGTCATTGGCTGAGGTATAATAGCCCTAAGAATCTAGTTCAGTAAATAATGGGTTCTTGTATACTGTGTTTTCCCAATGAAGTACACACTTTGGGATTAATTAAACTCTTTTTTGTCTGCCTGCAAGTGTAAACTTTCTTTATACATTTTAGGGGTTGCCTAATGTAAAAAAATTCTGCATGACTCCAAGGGAAAGAGTTGGGATAAAATTATGCGCATTCTTTAAATTAACAAGACAGAAAACACATAACGTTGTGTAACCCCTTTGCATGAAATGCAGTGACAGAACACAGGTTAAAAGGGAGCTAACTAAGGTGAAGGAGCTGTCCAGAAGCATGCCAGGAGAGAAATGCACATGTAGTTCACGTCGTGTTTCAGCCCACTCTGAACCTTGAACTGATTAAACTGTGTAGTGATCACCTGTTACTTCTTTCATTACATTGTCAAGTTAATTTATTTTCTGTTGGTTGTTTTAGTAACATTTTAAAAGGTTTTCACTTTACTTCTTTATCAATCACAATTATGTAAATAAGAGACTCAGCTTGCTCAGACCTTGGATTTCACACATCTCCAAAGTGCTGTTATGACCTGGTGGGGAGTGTACTCTAGGGGCTGATTGTTGTAATTATTCCACCACTCTGGGATAAATTGTTTAAAAACAAAATAAAGAAGTGGCCACTGTGTAAGTGGGTTTCATGAAGGAGGGCAGTACTGGGGATGGGAATAACTGTACAGTGGATGGGAAAGATGTGCAGTTTGTTTTCATGTCTTTGCTGTGGACTCTTAGAAAGGGGTTTCCACTAAGCTTAAAATTTGTCACCTGAGTCTGGTTCCCCAGTTGGATGTAAGAAGCTGGGCCTCTGAATACAGACTTAAGTAATTTTTTTAAAGTACTTGATAAGATGGAAAATATTGAAGAGGGTCAGTGTATGAAGAACATGATATTTGTACTGTGCTGTTGCAGAGCTAACAGGGAATGCACCAGTCAATTGACAAACCCTTTTCCTAAAGTTTTCATAGATTCATAGATGTTAGGGTCGGAAGGGACCTCAATAGATCATCGAGCCCAAACCCCTGCATAGGCAGGAAAGAATGCTGGGTTCAGATGGCCCCAGCTAGATGCATATCCAACCTCCTCTTGAAGACCCCCAGGGCAGCGGAGAGCACCACCTCCCTTGGGAGCCCATTCCAGACATTGGCCACTCTAACTGTGAAGAAGTTCTTCCTAATGTCCAGTCTAAATCCGTTCTCTGCTAGCTTGTGGCCATTATTTCTTGTAACCCCCAGGGGTGCCTTGGTGAATAAAGCCTCACCAATTCCCTTCTGTGCCCCCGTGATGAACTTATAGGCAGCCACAAGGTCATTTCTCAACCTTCTCTTGCAGAGCCTGAAGAGGTCCAGGTGCTGCAGTCTCTCCTCGTAGGGCTTGGCCTGCAAGCCCTTAGCCATATGAGTGGCCCTTCTCTGCACCCTCTCCAGGTTATCCACATCTCTCTTGAAGTGCGGTGCCCAGAATTGCATGCAGTATTCCAGCTGCCATCTGACCAGCAATCTGTTTGTCATGCATCTGCTGATGCACAATAAAGTGCCATTAGCTTTTCTGATGGCTTTGTCACACTGCTAACTCATGTTCATCTTGGAGTCCACTAGGACTCCAAGATCCCTTTCCACTTCCCTGCCACCCAGCAGGTCATTTCCTAGGCTGTAGGTGTGCTGGACATTTTTCCTCCCTAGGTGCAGCACTTTGCATTTCTCCTTGTTGAATGTTGAATTGCATTCTGTTGTTTTCCACCCATATGTCCAACCTGTCCAGGTCTGCTTGTAGCTGTTCCCTGCCCTCCGACGTGTCCACTTCTCCCCACAGTTTTGTGTCATCTGCACACTTGGACAGAGTACACTTCACTCCCTCGTCCAAGTCGCTGATGAAGATATTGAAGAGTATCAGTCCAAGGACCAAGCCCTGAGGGACCCCACTGCCCGCACCCTTCCAGGTTGATACCGACCCATCCACTATGCCTCTCTGGGTGCGACCCTCTAGCCAATTCACCTCCCACCGGACTGTGTAGTCATCCAAGTCACAGCCTCTTAACTTGTTCACCAGTATGGGGCAGGATACCGTATCGAAGGCCTTCCTGAAGTCCAAGTATACGACATCCACCCCTACTCCTGCATCCAGGTGTTTTGTAACCTGGTCATAAAAACAGACTAGATTAGTCAGGCATGATCTGCCTGCTACAAACCTGTGCTGGTTTCCCCTCAACATAATTTGTCCTGCTGGGCTCTCACAAATGTGAGCCTTGATAATTTTTCAAAGACTTTGCCTAGTATGGAGGTGAGACTGACTGGCCTATGGTTGCCTGGGTCCTCTTTCCTCCCCTTCTTGAAAATGGGGACCACATTGGCCCTTTTCCAGTCCTCCAGGACCGTGCACTATGAGTGTTCAAATATTCCTGCCAGTGGCTGCGCAATGACATCAGCCAGTGCCTTCAGTACCTTCAGATGGAGCTCATCCGGGTCTGCCAACTTAAAGGCTTCCAGTTCCTCCAAGTGCCTCTGCACCATCTCAGGGTCTATGCATGGTAGTCTGGTGCCTTGCTGCTGCCTCTCTACAATCCCAGTGAGAGCCTTATCCTGCCCCTCACTTAGGAACACTGAGGCAAAGAACTCATTGAGGAGTTCAGCCTTGTCCCCCCTGTCCATCACCAATTGCTTCTGCCCATTTAGCAGGGGTCCTATTCCACCCTGGGCCTTACTTTTACCCTATATATCTAAAAAACAATTTTTTGTTATCCTTTACTTGGGATGCCATCCTCAGCTCCATGGTAGCTTTGGCCTGTCTAACTGTTTCCCTACAAGCGCAAGCAGAGGAGGTATACTGCTCTTTAGCAATCTCTCCCCGTTTCCACTTTTTATATGCTCCTCTTTTAGCCCAGAGACTGCTCTGGATTTCTCTGGTCAGCCAAGGAAGCCTCCTTTCCCTCTTTTTCCTCGCATCGGGATCGTCTCCCTCTGTGCCCGAAGGTTCATTTCCTTAAGGCACAGCCACCCTTCCTGGGCTTTCATCTCTTCAAAACTCCTACTCTGCAGTGCATCCTTGACTAATCGCCTGAGCTCATTGAAATCAGCTTTCCTAAAGTCTAGCACTTTCACCCTACTAGTTACCTTACCCACTCAACGTCTTATGGTGAATTCTATTATTTGGTGATCACTG
>JAGPOW010002149.1:1394536-1428624 GCA_030014935.1 Caiman crocodilus | reverse complement strand
ATCAGCTTTCCTAAAGTCTAGCACTTTCACCCTACTAGTTACCTTACCCACTCAACGTCTTATGGTGAATTCTATTATTTGGTGATCACTGTCCCCCAGATGACCACCGATCTGTAGGTCCCCTACCATGTCATCCCCCATTGCCAATACTAGGTCCAGTAAGGCACTCCCTTAGTGGGACCGTGTACCTCCTGTGTCAGGTGGAGGTCCTGTACGCAGGATAGGAACATGCCTGAACAGTGGGACTTTGCTGTCTGTGTCTCCCAGAAGATGTCTGGGTAGTTTAAGTCCCCCATGACTACGGCTTCCTTAGTTTTTATGGTCTCTGAGAGCTGCCTCAGGAGCCCCGAATTTAGTTTTTCCCCTTGGTGTGGGGGTCTGTAGTAGACCCCTACCAGCAAATCCCTTTCTCCTTGCCCCCCATGCAACTTAACCCACAGTCCTTCTACTTTCTCCTCCATCGATTCCATCTTGATGAGGGTCAAAGTATATTGCTCAGTGACATAGAAAGCAACCCCCGCCTTTCTTCCCCACCCTGTCCTTTCTGTACTGCCTATACCCCTCAATACGTATCGCCCATACATCCCACCAGGTTTCTGTTAGTCGTAGGTGTTTTCTGCAAGCAGGAGTGCTAGTTCATCCTGCTTGTTCCCCATGCTCCTAGCATTAGTATATAGGCACTTGAGCCCTGTGACTGGTGCTTTTTTGGCCCCCCAACTCCAATTCTCAAAGGGCCCCTTATTGCTTTCCTGCTTATTGCTGACTGCCCCATGGATTGCAGGTTCCCGATGTTCTCCTTCTTCAGGCTGGCTGTCCTTGTGGGTGCCACATGGTTTGGTGGTCTACGACTTCCCCCGCTCTCATCTTCCCCTCCCCCCAATGAGCCTAGTTTAAAGCCTGGCGGAGGAGATCTGCCAACCTAGAAGAGAACACACGCTTACCTTTGGGGGACAGGTGAAGCCCATCCCAACTGAGCATGTCCCTCGTTGTGATGTGTGGGTTGTTGTCCAGGAAGCTGAAGTCTGCCTTGAGACACCATTGGCGAAGCCACCAGTTGGTCTCTCTAATGCAGTTCTCGTGCCATCTTTCATGTCTGCTCACTAGTAGGACAGAAGAGAATGCCACCTGTACATCTATCTCCCTCAGCATGCCGCCCAGAGCATGGTAGTCCACCATCAGGTGATCCGGGCTTCTCCTTGCCATATCATTAGTACCCACATGGACTGGGACCATGGGGCAGTAATTGGTGGGCTTAATCCTGGCCTGGATTATTCCCATCACATCTCAAATCTTTGCTCTAGGCAGGCAGTAGACCTCTTGTGTTGAGGGGTCCTGGCGACAAATGGGCCCTTCTGTACCCCTCAGGATGGAGTCACCTATGATGATTGCGCAACGCCTCCTCCTCTGGGTCTGCTTGGATCTCTTGACTTGTTTGGAGTGTGGAGAACATGGCATTGCTTCCTGCCCAAGGGTTTCTTCCTCTCCCTCCATCTCCTGCAGGGTCGCCAGGGTCTCATACCTGTTCACCAGACAGACTGGAGGAACTGGTACCAGTTTACTGCAAGCAGCTCCGGTTCGGGATGTGACTGTCTGCCACGTTGCTGTGGAGGGCACTCCCCGGAGTGCTTCTTCCTTGGGTGCCTGGTCCTGCAGGGAAAGGAAATAACTGTCAGTTACATCCTGTGCCTCCCTGATACCCCTCAGCCTGCCAAACACCTCCCGGAGCTCCCTCACTGTGCCTCCAGAGCCCTAAGATGGGCATCTGCAGGACAGGTGTGGGGCCCCCAATCTCTGCCCCCCCAGCCTTGCTGGGGATCCCCCGCAGGCCAGGAGGCAGGGGGACACCAGCTCCCCCATGGGCTCGGTCTGGGTGGAGGTCTCAGACCAGACCCGGGTAGGCATGGCCCCCTGGACAGAGGCCCTACCAGTACTCCTTGTTGACACCATTGTATATACTGCTGTTTATTGGATCTGTGTGGTGTCTATGCTCTACCCATACATGAGGCTCCCTCCTGGCCCTTCCTGCTTGCCCACTGGTGCAAACGCCGGTGTGCTCTGTTTGCGCTGTGCAGCTCGGGAGCGCGGCTCTCTACCAGCTCAGCTATAAGGGACCTGGCGGGCTTCCCCTCCGGATCCGGCTCAGCTGTGCTGGGTCCCTCCACCCCACTTACCTTGCGGGGGATCAGCTGTTGCTGCCCCCACTGCCGATTCCTCTGCTGCTGCTTCTGCCTCTGGTCAGTAAGGAAGTAAAGGGGCTACACGTGCGTGCGGGACACACATGTGCCTGGATCCTCTCCTGCCCGGAATCTCTATTTATAACGTGCACATTGTCCTAGTCTCTAGGTACTGTATACGTAATTTGAACGGTGTTATTTCCTTCCAGCAGGATCACATTGCCCATGGCTTTCTTGCTGTACAGCCTTCTCTACAGGTGGATGTCTTCTATTCTGTCTCTGATTAGCTTAGTGGGGCTATGCTACCCTAACCATGGTTAGGGGTATAGACTTGGCCACAGGATGTGTGGCTTACACTGGGTTTCAAAAATGACAAGGTTTTGGCACATCACAATTTGGAACAGCCTGGCAGAGTGTCATTCTGGAAACATTGCCAGAGAGCATTGCCCTGAGCGATGTCAGTCATGCCATCTCTTCGGAATGCTGCTGGTTAGTTGCCGGGAGGACGAGTCATCTCTGAGAGAAGTGACCGGGGCATAACTGAGGGCTCTGAATAATAGAATCACGGCCTTGAAATTTCTCTGGAGTCTGCTGGGAAAGCCAGCCTGACAGGCAGCGCTAGTGTGATGTGCACCTGTCAGTCCATCTTACCTATGAGACTGGCTGCCACATCTTGAGTCTTCTGAAGCTTCTGTGAAGCCTTCATGATCCAGTCCAAGCAGACTATATTGTAGGATCCAGTCTAGTGGGGATGGGAGAACGGTTTGCTGCTTCCAGGTCTATATCCCAAAGCAACAGGCAGAGTCCCCATGTCAAGTAAAAATGGAAAAGGTCATTTTTTGTTACTGCTAATATTCTGGAGTATAGAAATAATAATGAATCCAGGATAGCCCTGAAAAATACACACTACCTAGATAATTGGGCAACGGTTGTTGTGATAGGTCCAGCCTATTCTTTAAATACCTATCCTTTTCCCAATCAGACTAACCTCCATCTGACCTATCTTGAATTTGAGACAGATACTTTTTGCCATAGTGCTTATTTCTCTCCAGCATGAGGCCAGCTAAGTAATGGCCTTGTGTACATTCTGTTTGTGAGAAAAGCTGTTGAACCACATGTTAGTATATTGCTGGCATCAAACATCATAGTATCTCAACGTCTTAATAGGCTAATATATATCTTAAATATGGAAGGGGTCAGAATGTGCCCTGCAGCACTGAACATGTGAGAGCTTTTAGGAAAAGCATGATGATGGGCTACATAAACAAGTCACTCAAAAGCAGAGTCTTTAGATTCAAGGTCCTTTCCTTACACAGCATGGGAATAAAAGCAACATTAGCTGAAACAAAGAAGGCATTTTATTTCCAGATTTTCAAAAGTATTGCAAATAATAAAAGGCAGTTTGTTGAAACAATGAACGTCTGCCCTCCCCACCCAACACCCTTTTACATTATCATCATTTGAATCCTTTTTTGATTTTGTTCTTCAAATTTATTACGATTAGCATGTTTCGCAGTGTGTAAGTTCAGTTTTGAAGAAAATTTTTTAAGTCTTAAAATTCAACCTTGACTTATACACTGTCTCCCACCTTGGTGTGTGAGGTGCTGGAAGCCTGGGCAGGCTCATGGGAGAGGCAGCTTGCTGGTGGGTTCCCAGGAATTTGGATTGGGCTCCTAGGAACTCAAGCAGCACACAGCTCACCAGCAGCCCAAGCCCAGGGGGTACTCTCCCAGGGGGTACTGCCACCACAGAGGGAAAGACTGCCAGCCCCCTCCCTCCCCCCCCCCCCCACACACACACAATTCAGGGGCTGCCTGGCCTGGTGGAAGCTCACTCCCAGGCGGGGAGGCTCCACCAAAAGCAAGATCGGGTCCCTCGCTGCTTGGACACCTGGTGCCACCTGGAAAGGGGCTGGCTTGCTCCAAGGGCAGTGTGGGTGTTGGGTACGAGGAGGAGAGGCTAGGGGTATCAGGCAGGGCCAGTCCGCTCCCTCCCCACTCCCCCTGCCTGACACCCCCTGCTGCCCTTGGAGCAAACCATCCCCTTCCCGGGTGGCACCAGGCACCCCACTGGCTGCAGAAGCCTGCTGAAGACACAAGTGACAAGAGGCCAGATCCTGCTTTTAATGGAGCCATGATGCCTGCCCCATGAGTCAGGGAGTGAGCTGCTGCCAGGCTGGGCAGCTCCTGAACTTTGGGGAGGCCCAGGCCTTTCCTCCATGGTGGCAGCACCCCTTGGGGCTGGCCAGGCAGGATGCCAGCAATCTGTATGCTGCCCAGGCTCCCAGAGGCCTGATCCAGCTTTCTGGGAGCCCACTGGCATACCACCTCTCCCATGAGCCTGCCCAGGCTTCCAGTGCCTCACACACTGAGGTGTGTTGTCTTATGCACTGGACATACAAGAATCCCAACTTTTTTTTTTTTTTTTTTTTACAGAAATATGGGGTTTACTTTTATATTTTATCAACCTATACACCATAAAATATGGTATCCTAGACAACTGAAAGTCTCCATACTGTCTGAGAGGTAGGCAAAGAAACACCTGGGGCAGGGAGAGGAGGACCAAGGTGTTGCAGCCGCTTACCTGCAGCGACCCCAATCAACGTGGCCAAATGCTGCTTGAAAAGAGTCTTTTTTTCCTGGTGCTTCTGCTGGAGAGGGGAGAGGAGCCTGAGCACCAGGCTAAAGATTAACCCGGAGCAGACCGAGGAAAAGAAAAGGAATGGGACTCTGGGAGGAAAAACCAGAATCGGAAGTGTCTGCCCCAGAGCGGAAAGAGGGGGATCCACTGAGCATGGAAGGGAAAAAGGCAAGTCCCAGCAGTCCTGAGGCAGGCTACAAGGTTGCAGACAATGAGGATGCCGTCGTGAAGGCTGCAATGCAAGAGCCCTGATCCTGAGCTTCAGCAGCTCGGCCAGCAGGGAACAGGTCGAAGATCGTGGTTGAAGCTCTGATTTAAATGACAACTGTAAACCAAGAATTGTCTCTTTAGTTTTTCTTCTTTTTTCTGTTTTGTTTTGACTGAACCCAGAGAGGTCAACTGGCTGCAGAGAGCAGAACTGTGATAATGCTTTGTTGCCTGAGTAGTGGCTATCAGGCTGTATAGCCCAGAGATGTTAAGTCAAAGGTCAGAATGGAGTTCTTGTGAAGGGGTTAACAAGAACCACACCTGTTTTGTTTCAAATAGAAAACAAGAATCTATTGGGGTGAAACCCCAATCAATTATTCGTGTTAACTAAGATTTTTCACCTGGTAGAATGGGAGAGGGTATGGGGGAACATGGTACAATTTACCACTGTACTAAGGTAAATCCAAGTATCATCCTTGCAAAAAAACCTCCCTCCCAGACATCTCTTTTCTTATTATCTAGGTATGGCAGGAAAGATTATGGGCATGAGGTCCCCTGCAAAGAAGGACATCCCAGGGATCTTCAGCTGAATGGCTGCATAACAGAGACTACCTTAGTACAGAAAACCTATAGAAGACAAATATGAATTATTACGACAGAGTTATAACTCTAATTAATTATCAATGTACTACGACTGCACTATAACCACAATTAATAATTGACACTGTCATCTGACATTGTGTTGCCAAGAGCAGACCCATGCTGTTGAGCATTGTAATGAACAAATTATTTTAACACTTTATTTAGTGGCATTTATTTAACTCATGTTTTCAGTAATGTATCATGGGTACAAAACATAGCAGTTTGGCTTTTGGAGGGTATTAGAGCTTTGAATATATTAACCTAATTCTGTCCTGACAATCTTCACCTTAAGGGTAAAAGCCTATGCTCTCTTTACCAGGATGACATGCAAACAACACAGTGCCAGGTGCTTTGAAAAGCACCCGGCACTGTGACATGTATAGTTATATAAGCGATGATATGTGTGAACACTGAAAAAATGGAACTGGCACATTTTTGAACTAAAATACATCAGAGGTGCTTTATTTCAGAAATGCACCACTGCCATTTTTGGTGTGCTGATGCACATTTCGCCGCTCATACAATGGCATGAGGTGCAGCACAGACCAAATTAATCAAGTCTACTCTGAAGGGGCGAATATCTGGCATGCTGCAGGACAAAAAAGTATGTGTATAAATGCCCTAAGTTTTATCCCCAAATCACTTCTAGCTACTACCTGAATTAACAAATGGACTTTACAGCTTCAGTCCTGAAGTGAATCCCTTTAGATAGTGACCTGCTTTTTATCTGAATTCCTATTTAAATTAATGTCTTTTCATCAACTTCAGTGGAAACTGGATAAATTCGTAGGATACCTTCTTTGGCCGTAGGGCATCAGCAGTGCCATACCCTCTTTATTTCTGTGGTTTAGATCTATTTATTTTCTTCTGTTTTTAATGGATTCTGATCAATCTTACTTCTACAGGTGGATTAACTTTCAATTTTAATAATATTGTAAAGCTGTCTAAATGCTTGGGTGGGAAAAGGTATTATAGGAGTTTAAGTTGTTCAAATAGTAGGTCATAGGTTCCCCTATTTAATCAGACATAGAACTAGAAAGATGTCATCCCAAATATAAAAGTTAATTCTAAATGAATAATTCCATTACCATTTAAAAGAACTAATTTTGTGCAGAATTCATACTTTTAAGAGCATGTGGTAAGTACATGACCCTCAAATCAAGAAGCCAGTGGAAGTTGTTCTAAGCAGCTTTTTTCAGTTATTGGTAGTATGTGACTAAAGCTGAGGTGACACTGAAACGTTGCTAAGTTATTGTATGGCATCATCATTTTTTTAACATTGCCTGCAAGACAAAGTTCTGGTCTTTCAGAGGAAATCTTACAAATACATGCAACAACTTTTGCATAGAAGTAAACAAGGATAAAGCAACGGTCATTGGATTTTTGTACATATTAAAATAAGGTTATATTTTTATAATTAAAAGTTATATTTTTAGAAGATAATTATTTCCCTGACAGAAAAAGCCCCTTAGATAAATGTTAAATATAAACTGACAATGTCAAAAAGATAATGCATATCACTTAACCACTGAACATGACACTTCATAAGATTTTTTTTTTCAAATTCCACTTCAATAAAAAAAGGTAATTCATGTAGAGGTATTCTGTCCTTGCTCACAAAACTACTTCTGTGCTTTTGACAAGTTCACCCTCATTGCTTTACCCTCACATTGTCCCAGGCTGAAATATTTAATATTTAACACACTGAATCCATAAATAATTAATGTGCCTATCTTAGCAACTTACGATCAGCAGCAAATTTTATTGTTGACAAGAGTAATAAGGTCCTCTTGCCTTCTTAACTTCTTTAAATGCTAATTTTTACTATGCTATTGAGGGCATGGAAATGGCTTACTA
Organism: Caiman crocodilus; assembly: GCA_030014935.1. Classification (NCBI taxonomy): domain Eukaryota; kingdom Metazoa; phylum Chordata; order Crocodylia; family Alligatoridae; genus Caiman; species Caiman crocodilus. Next base: position 1,421,104 of record JAGPOW010002149.1, on the reverse strand, counting down.
CAATTTGGAAAGAAGAGTCTTACTGTTCCAGTCCTTCTAGGCAAGAATAGTAAAGAAAAACCAAGGTATCACTGAGATAATCCTAGGCATAGTGCTGTATTAGTTCAGTATTTTTGTACAAGCTTCCTTGTCCGAACAACACATGGGAAAATATAATGATATTGGTTAGTAAGGGTGTGCAAAACGGGCTGCATTTGATTTGGATTCGGCCTGAATTGGGGACAGTGATTTGGTTTGTTGATTCAGATCACTGTCCCCGATTTGATTCAGCCAAATCTGAATCTGAAGATTCAATGCTGATTTGGAGAATCAGACCACAGGCACAGCTTTAAATGTTTTTTCGACATTCCTTGAGGTATCAGGCATGGCTTATGAATGCTGCAATGCTGGGGCGGGTGGTGTCCCATAGGAGACATGCTTGGCGGTGAACATGTGAGTAGACCAAAAGTACTTCTGGTCCACTTCCAGGTCCACTGGGGAGCACACTGGGGGGACCCCTGCACTCCCCTGGCTCAGCAATCGGCTATGGGGGGACCAAGGGTGCCCCCCCAGAGCCAGGAGGCACCAGCCAGGGGGTGCATGTGGTGGGGGGCAAGTGCACTCCCTGGTGGACCCAGAAGTGGACCAGAAGTGCTTCTGGTCCACTTCTGGGTCTGCTGCTGAATGCACTGAGGACCCCTCCCCTGCGCTCCCGTGGGATGCTCCATCTGCCCCACCATCATAACATTTACGAGCCACCTGGTACCTTCAGATATTTAGAAAAAACATTTAAAGCTGTGTCTATATCTGAATCTCCAAATTGATTTGGGGGGGTTCCAATTTGATTCAGAGAGATTAAAGGGTCTCCTGATTCAATTCAGATTCAGAGGTTCAGCCACCAAATTGGGCCGAATCTCCACCAGATCGAGTCAGGGACTGAAGCTTCACATAGCCCTACTGTTAGGACAGTTTCAGAAAAAATCTAAAAGGAGATCTCTGTTCTCCTTGCTGAAAAAATAATTCAATATATAACCAGTTAGACTTACAGGAAGCACTGCATATGCCTAATGACAGAGAAAAAGAATGGTCATGGGCCAGACCTTATTCCACATTGGCTGCACTAGCATGAGCCTATTCCACCCTGCTCAAGTCTTTGAAAATATATTAGCACACATATGTTTGCTGCCATCTCACTTGACACAGAGCGAGATGCTCAAGGGTGGCCATGATGCCCCTGGCGGCTCCACAGTTGGGCAAACTCTGCCATGAGGGTGCCCTCTTATCTTGTCTGTCACATCTTTGTTGGAAAAATAACTTGGGAGGCTGTCCATGGGCCTTTGCTCAGTCCCAGTCCCAGTCTGCTGAACCTTACTCAAGCTCACTTATCTGCGGGCCCTTTGCTGGCCTCTCGTTATAGTGATGCACAGGGCACCTCAGACCTTATGGGCTAATTGCATGGTTCCAACCTTCCTTTTACCATGCCTTGCAGGTGTATACTGTTCTTACACTCTCTTTTGGGGCCTCAGCCCACTCTTGATATAGCTAGACCTTCTAGCCTAAACCTACTGTGTCAGGCCCAGCTTTGAGACACTAGCCCACAATCTCCTATGGTGCTGGACTCTCCGGCCCCTTGCAGCTTGCGCCCCTGTGGCACTGGGGTGCTACATGATATTGTGCCCCAATGAGGCTGTCTCCTCCTCCCCTATTAGCATCATTCCGGTCCACCAGGTCAAACAATAGCACAAGCCTAAGGCCCTGGGCTATAACATAACATTAACAATAAAGGCAGCACTCTACCCCTTTAAGAGGGCAAACTCCCATTGTTAGAATACCAGCTCTGGGAACCTCGTGAGACCCTAGGATCTTACTGCACTTGGAGGTAGCAAAGTAGGCAGCTGGATGCATCAGGCAGCTCTCTTGTATAGGAGCTCCTCCTGGCAGTTGCCAAAGAGAGCTTGAGTCCAACCAGTCCCAGCCCTGAGCTTATATGTTCCCTGGGCTCTGACTCTTTCCGGTCAGCTGACTGCCTGCAGGTGCTAATTACCCAATTAGGTCATTACTCCAGCAACCTGCAGCTGTGGAGCTGGGATGCCTGCCAGGCTTCTTTACTAGGCTGCTTCTGCCCTTAAAGGTGCAGACACACCTTGGTACCCTGTGACACCTCCCTTAAACCAGAGTGAAAAAAATTTGGGAGCAGAAGGAGGACTCACTTGCCTTTTGAGTTAACAGTCATACTGAGGCACTTCATAGGTATAGTATAGCCTGGACCTTTGTGTTTAAAGTACTGGGTTGAGTGTCAAGATGTGATTTCCTACTGCAACTGTGCAAGCTTGGATGCGTCACAGTCTCCTGTTTCCATCTGTAACACAAGGGTAGCAGTGTTTTCTGTCAGTTACATCCCAAATTAAAGAGAAGGGCTTCAATCCAGGGGCTCTCTTTTATGTAATTTCCCAGGACACTGGTTGGGGCTCTGGGTACTACTGTGATAAACTGTAACCAACAGCAGCAAAAGTTCCTAATTTAAATATGAGATTGTTCTATCATTTATGTTCAAGGTGCTACCTTTGTTTCTAAAAAGTGAATGTGAATTAGAAGTCTGTGTAACTATTGAAGAGGTTCTTCCAGCAATATAAACTGAGAGAGAGGAATGGTGCAATCATCAGAAAGTCTTACACTGCATTCTGAGTACAGTCTATTTGCCTATGATTTGGATTTTGTTGTCTGAGTTTACCTGGCATTGTGATATTGCTTTCCTGCTTTTCATATGACTTCTGTCCCATTTGTACTTTTTCCTCTCATTTTATTCTCCCATACCTTTTCTTTTCTTTCTTTATTCTCTTAATTTTAGCCTATATTCCAGGACATTCAAACCTGGATGCCTAAAGTTAGACATGTAAATTCATATATATATATATGAATCTAAATAGATGGTAGCTTAATGTTCAGAGATGCTGAGTATGCTGGTTCACACTACAGTTACAGCTGCAGAAACCAGGTGCCTACCTAAGAGTCTAGCATGCATTTAGAAGCACCTGTGGTCAAAATGGTTTGACTACAGACAATTTTCCATGAAAATTCAGGTCAACTGGTTCTGGAGCACTAATTCAAATGAATCCAAGTATAACTGTTTCTTTTACATATGGAGAAAAGTGTTATGGGAAACATAATTTTATCTGAGTAAGGGAATTGGTTTGGTTGCAGTATAAGGTTTCAGGTCATGTTTTGTCAGGGAATGAGAAAACAAACTCTCCTAAACTTCTTTCTGTTATGCCCTAACCAGGGAGCTGTTCATTCAGCACCACTGTTTCCACAGCTGCACACCAAACTTATGGACGCTAGCTTTGTGTTTCTGAACATGCATGAGGAATTTTCATGCTCCAAAGACGGGCAGTGAAATTACTGTCACTTCTTAGCAATGGAGCAGAAGGAAGACAGGATTCTTGAGAACAGAAGCCATCCCAGAGAGCCAACTGCTTGCCAGAATTTGGAGGTCTTATACTTTCACATAAACCAATTAAGAATTGTGAACTTCAGTTATAAATTAAGACATCAATGACAGCAATCAGATTGACTTCTGAATCCAAATAACTTGATTTTATTAATATCATAATAGAGAGGAACATCCTGAATTTAAGATAAGAAATAGTCTACCTCAGCATGTTATCAACATTTTATACATTATCTGATATTGTCAATGCAAAATGACAATTGGTATAGCGTGGTATAATTCTTCTCTTTTTTTTCCTATAATCAGGATTTTATAAAACGTAAGACATTGATTTTGAGACATTATAGTTTCTGAATACTAGTCAAAAGAAAATGGGAAATGTTTAAGTGGATAGCTGAGAACATTTACTTCAACTAGATGCAAACCAAGGATTTCTTAGGGTGATATAGTTTATTGGACATTCTTTATCAAATATCTCCTTGGAAAACTTGTCTAACTCAATCGCAACTGTACACATGGTCCAATAAAAGAAATCGCCCTACAAAACCCTATGCCTTTCACATAATTTCTGAACCATCAGGGCTACAACATCACTATTACACTACCTTGAACTGGATGGTCATTTACAAATAAATCCCATTAGTCTGAAATTCTACTTACCTCATATTGAACTTTTTGCCTCCATTGCTGGCTTATGGTTCTGTAGTACATGTAAAATGAGGTATGGAGCAATGTGCTTAGCACTGAAGAATACACAAAAGTAAAGACAACTTTAGCTCTAGTCTTATAGAGGAGATAACGGCTTCTTGTTCAGAAGGACATGTCAGGACACAAGAACTCTAGCAATTCCCCATCGGCATAAACTGACTCTAGCATAATGTCACAAGTTTGTATAACTATACAGCAACCTTGAAGTTGGTTGGAGTTTGCGGTATTAATGTAATGCAGAGAAACTGAACCCCCATTTTGGCTCCTATACTTTGATACATCTCTATGTTGAATGCAGGAACACAGAAATGAAGGATCATCCCATTTTATTATCCTATGCTTTAAATGTTTAAATAACCTGCAGTGAGGTTATTTCTATTTTGTAACCAATGACTCTAATGTGGAATGCATGAACAGTACTGGGAAGAAGAGTAAAAATCCAGAACTTCCTTCTCTCAGGGAAGTGCCCTGATCTCTTGGCTAATTTAAAAAAAGGAAAAATGTAGTATCTTTGCTTAAATATTTAATTAGTTATTAAAAGAACTCTTGGCATTTATAATTAGCTTTAAATCAGCTGAAATACTTTGTACATATAGTACAAAAGGGGATTCACCATTGTCAATATTGCCATTAAAAACATTTCCTTTACAGATTTCTGAGTATGGGTGCATCTACATATGTGCTTTACTGTACAGTAGATTAATTTACTGCACAGTAAAGCATCACTGTCTATACAGGCATAGCAATTGGACTGGTATAGACTAATTTACAGTGCCATCATATAGTCCCATCAGACATAGATATTATCCAACAGTGGAGTAAATTACTATACTTAAATGTACATGTAGATGGTGATGTCAGAATTAGTTTACTCTAGCTCAAACTGCACCAGAGATTATTCAGTTGCATTAATTGCACATGTAAATGCATCCTGTACAACTGCAAAGAAAAAAAAAGGAGTGATGTTATTGAATTTAGGAGACATACTTCGTAGCAAACCCCCGTTTTTCTTTTTTTGTTGTTTCTACATAGAAATACATTTCCTTCCCTTCCCCAACCATTTATGACTTTCTCTTTGCTTCTCTGTTCCTTATAAGTAGTTATGATAAGACATAGGATAAGCTGTTGTATCAGTATAAAATGCCCTGTATATCTCCATACGTTAGTTACTGTGGTGTATTGATTGCTGTTATTTTTGTATTGATTTTTACTGCTTTACATTATTATTGGGTGATTCAGACCTGTTTTTGTAAGTTAGCCAGAGTAATGCTAAGTCTCCAACTTGTACTATAATTCTCCACACAAGTCCTTTGCCTGGGCATGCCCTATTGTCACTGTAATTTATACCTACCCCTCCTACGTAAATTGGTTCCCCCAGTCAGTAAGAAACAATGAGAGTGCCTGAAACATTATGGTAGCTGGTCTAAAATAGCTCCCTCTGAATGACCAAACCATTAGCTTAATGACTATCACCACCCTGCATTGACTCACCCTGGAACCACAGACCCACTCCCAGAACCAGAAACAGACTCAACATTTGAATGATAAAGACCCTCCAGAAATCAGCAATACTGAAAAAAAGCCAAAACAGAAAGCAGCAACCCCACCATCGTACTACTTAGGGCAATATGGACACTTGGAACTGCATGACCTTGTCTGAGGAGTGCACATGCTCAAACACCAAGACTGGCCCTTGCCTGGGAATGTCCTCACCACTGGAGTCACAGGTGGACTACCCCTATAAAAGGGATAGCAGAGTGTGACCTGGAGAGTTGCTCTCTCCAACCAGACAAGCACCACACCACACCACCTATCCACCCAGAGGCCCTGCCAGCAACCCCCTCTGGACAATACCTCACTGGAAAAGACTTCACCTGGCCACAAATGGTCAACTCACAGCCTACGATAGATTGCTATCACCCACATCTCCCCTCTAAGCAAGGGATTTGGTTTTTGTTCCTCTGCTAACCACTCTACCACTCTCTGTGCTCACTTTGCTCCTAGACCCTGTGTTTCACTCTCACTTAAACTACCTACCCTGACTTCAGTATCCTTTAAATGCTGCTCTTGCTTCCTCTCCACTAAGCCGTTTCTCCCCTGCTATTCCTGTGTAAGTGCATGTGAGAGTGCGTAGGAACCAATAATTTTGTCATCTGCATATTGTGTAACACCCTCTCTTGTATAATAAAATTGATATTTGGGATCCTGAGTTGGCCTTTATCTAACTTAAACCCCTGCTGCCTCTGGGCTTTAACCCTTAGCTTGCCTCCTATCTTCTCTTCACCTCCTGGCTCTGTTCTCTGCTCTCCTCCCAGCTCTAACTCCTGGCTTGTCACCTGGCTTCTCTCCACCTCCTGGCTGTCCAAACCCTGAACTCAGATCTCCAGCCTCCACTGACTTTTGGATTCTCCTTCTCCATCCAGAGCCCCAAGCACCCCTAAACACCAACATGCAGCTGCCTGAGTATGTGCTTGGTTATGTGTATGTGTGTGGACCAGTAATTTTTATATGAATATTGTGTGTGTGTTGTGTACGCTTATGTTACAGTCTCTTGTCTAACAACCTAATATTGAGGTCCTGAAAGTTAGCCTTGCTCATAAGGACAACATTTGAAATGGTAAATGATTTTGTAGCCAGTGATTTTGGAATTCAGGTGATGCTAATTTCATGTCATCATATTGCAAAATACAAGAAATTGCATAATTCAATATTGTGTTGTGAACTGTGAGAAAAATCCATGTTCAGGATACATACATGCCATGTTGTACAGATTATACCATCTTGACAAAACAAGTCAAAAATCAATTTTTAATGTCTGTATATAATAATATTTATGCCTCTATAAGCTTCTATGTAGATGTTGAATTCCTCAGTGAAGAAAGCTGCTATGAAAGACAAGCAGTTGGTAATAAGTGCCCTAAGATTAATAGTGTACTGCAGAGAACTTTTATGCTAACCCAAAAATTGCACAGAAAGGGCCTTATTCAACATTACATTTTACTGAGAGCCTCAGTGAATGTAAAGAATGGTGTTCAGGCCATTGGTGATGCTGTAGGAAGTCAGACACCCATCTTAGAGAAAGAAAGAAAGAGAATCAAACAAGATTTGGTGAGTCCTTGGGAGAAGAACTGCTTTAGATTGGGCAGGTAGGACTTCCTCCTAACTCAAACTACAAGAGCTGAAAGAAAGCAGGTGGTGTTCTGAATGACCTTGCCAATCAGGCCACATGGACCTATTACTCTAATAAGCAGTCAAGTCACATATAAAACGACTTGTGTTCAGAGGGCAATAAACCTGGACACCTGTATGGATAAGCAGTTACATTCTACACTTATATTTCTGGATGATCTCAAGGCCCAGTTCCATGTGAAGCACTTTAGTTCAATTGCATGGGTATAAAAAGACAGGTAATTGTAACAAGCTCCGTATCAGCAATAAAAGCAAACACTCCTATGAGAAGCAGTTTTAAAAGATTATTTCTGGCAACAGCTGCAATTGGCACATTCAGGGTATCTCAGGTTTCAGCATGATTCCCAATGATGGGTCCATGTGTGGGGCCTTTGGATATCATTGCATCAAAGAAGAAAAGGAGAAGCTGAACAGCCTAAGTCATTTTTCAGTAATTAAAAGGCCTTTTATGACCTACCATTTATTTTGTCTGCCTTGTCCGTATTGAGCTAGTGATACCTCACCTATATCCAAGCCCAATCTAAGCTGAACTTTGGATGTGAAATTCAGATCCATAGGCTGGTTCAAATGAGATAGAGATGTGAAAGTAGTAGGTTTGAGAGACTGAGGGTCCTATAAACAACACTTTCAGATTCACCTCATAGTCCAAACCCATTATATAACATGATGGAATTTGAATTTATGAGTCATAGGCAGTACTTAGCAACTGGGGTGAAGTCTAAAGTATGTTGAATTTCTTCTGAGTCTTCAAATGAAGATGTCAGTAAACACTTGACATCTGTATCTGGAAATTGCCTTACAACCTTAAATATAGAAGACACTTTCTACAGCTCAGGATTTGTTCTTTATTAAGCAAGTAGAAAAGAGCAACCACTATGTGACTGCTGAATATGTACAATGTGCTTTGCTTCCAAGGATCACTTTGCTGAGAAAAGTCTAGAATGGATACAAACTATATAGGACTCTCTAATATGTTCTGAACACCCACTCATTCTGGAGAGTTTTCCAGCTGCTTGATTATCCCAAATGGACATTGCAACCTATTGTTTTAGGAGGCCTAGTATCTTTTGCTTCTCTATCATATAAACTGTTTTATCTTTGAGGGTAGAGCTGAGATAGCCAACAAGCTGGTTATTCTAAATTGCTCTTTACTTTGTGCCTCTCAGGCTCTATGACATTAACAGTTGCTACAAACAGGAAAAGAAAATTTCCTTTCTTAGAGGAAAATAATTGTCTTTACCATAACCTGCTTCAGTCGTTTGCTCAAAAACTGCATCAGTCCTCAGGAAAGATAGGAAACCAACAGGTCTTTGTAAAGAAGTTCCATTTTGCTTAGGATCAAGGGGAAAATATCCCTTTTGAGCACTTAGTCACACACATCAAAGGAAACAACCATTTCAATCTTCATTTGCATTGTGCAAGCATTAGATGTGGTCCAGTTACACTAAGCTTTGCTTGAGAAGGCAGAAGCGCCAGTACTCTTCAAGCTTTGACGGAGATGGAGAGAAAATGCAGCCAGGCAAATAATATATCACTCTGCCAAGGCATTTTCCATTTTAAGAGGACAGAACAATTTACTTTGTTTCTGGAGAAACTCTTTAATGGCAAAAGTTCCTTGACATAAGTTCTAGCAAGTTGGACTAGGCACTGATTCTTTGACTACTTTGCTCCTAAACTCAGACATTATCTTGCAGCGTGCAAACATTGAAAGCTGAATTTTTGCTAAGCTATATTCTTCGTTCCTGGATATTCAGAAACATGAAATGCTGCAGAGGAAGTTGGACTTAGGTCTGTGAGGACACTTCTAAGCACATGTCAAGCACTGGGAATAGGTTTAGAGGGAAGAGAAGAGAAAGGGTGTCTCTACACATTGTCCTACGGCAATGTTGCTACCTTTTGGAAGTACTAAAGCACGGTGCAATAACCACCTATACTGTGCCATATGCATGGCACGTGGTTATTTTTAGCAGCTACTTCACTGTAGTGACACACCATAATGGGGGAGTGTGCCGCTATGGCACAGTATCTGCTGGTCACATGTAAGGACACTACGTGGACACCATGTGGACACCTGTGGACACTGTCACCATAGTGCATGCTATGGTTATGTGATATCTCATGTAGGCACACCCAAACAGTAGGGCAGAGAAAGAAGTAGAATCAGATCTCAGGATACTAAGCATTTCTTGGCTAGCAATAAGATCTATTTCAGAACTTTCCTGGATAACACCATAAAGCCAGAGAGAAGACAAGTAAGCCACTGAAAACTTTCCTTCCATAAAAGCTTAACACAACCCCCCTTGCCACAGAATGACTTCTGGAAGGAAATTGCTATTAACTCAGACAACTGTGCAAATGGTATAAAAAAGACTTTTGGTTGAGCTGATGGTGAAGATTATTTTGTGTAAACAGAAATGATAGTTGAATGTAGTCTGCTGGAAGTTCCAAAATTATTCCTTTTAAAATATGTATTTAAAAACTCCAAAACAAACAAACCAACAACACCCTGCCCCCCCAGAAAACAATGCAGAAATCGGTAGACTATTAAATAAAATATCAAATATATTCTTCTGCAAGTAGCTCAAAATTCTATATACTGTGTAAAAATATGCACCCTGTTGTTAGATAAATGAAAGGAAAAATAAGAATGCCAGGAGATGTGAAAAAGCAGGTACAAGGGGCTGACCAATGCCTACAAAAATCAGAGAGTGAGTTTCTCCTCTTGATCCCAATGGGCTTTGGATCGGATCATTACAGTAGCTGCAAAGAAAAAAAAGAAAAAGTTAACATGGAAAGAAAAGACCATTTTCCTCTATAATCACAGTGGATGAAAGTTCGTGTTTTAACAATACTACTTCCTTTTTACTCTTCTCAAATTAGGTTATGGCTTTTTTCTGACAAAAACAGAGTTTTGGTACTCCAAAGCAGTATCAATCTTAGTCTGAAAATTCTAGTTGTCAAGACTGTTATTAATAACTATGCTCCAAAATAAGCCTTTTTCTAAGAATTAACTTTCCTTCCTCTGTGAGAAAACTTTGCCAACACGAGCAGTCCCTTAATACATACAGGTTAGCAGTGCTTCCTTGGCGTTGCATTCTGTGTTCACAACAAGTCCTGAGGGTAGAATGTTCAAAGCATATGAACTTCACAAATGAGAAAATGGAGTTTCATTGCTCAAGAAAATATATTCTGAGCTTCATGAAATTCAAGGTTATCCCTTCCCCAGGTAGAGAGCTAATGAGTAAAAAAGACATGCATTTTTAATGGTGGTCTGTCCTGCAGTGTCAGATGATTAAATCTGTTTTGTTTTTGGACACACACCACCAAGTTGCTCAAGGTAGAACTATTTGTCTGTTGGGTTTTTTTTTTCCATAGGAACTTTGATAACATAGTTTGAAATAAGTTCATACAGAGGGCTAAATACTGAAAGAAAGTGGGTTCAATATAAATTTCATTGAAAGAGTCTTTTGGGTTTTGATGTTAGCTCATTCATTCAGGAACACTGTGGATCATGAGCTAAAGATGTTGCACAAATGGAAAGGTAAAATCATAGAATCATGTTAAATTAGGGCTGAAAGGGATTTCAGGATGTCATCTAGTTCAACCCCCTGCTCAAAGCAGGACCATCTCCAAGTAGATCATCCCAGCCAAGGCTCTGTCTACCCAGGGTCTTAAAAACCTCTAAGGATGGAGATGTCTCTAGGTAGCTTGTTTCAGTGCTTTACTACTCTGCCAGTGAGACATTTTTACCTAATATCTAATCTAAACTTCCCTTGCTGCAACTTAAAACCATTGCTCCTTGTTCTATTATCTGTCACCACTCAGAGCAGTCTAGCTCAGGGGTGGGCAAAATATGCCCGGCAGGCCAGATCCAGCCCACCAGGCACTTTCATCCAGCTGCAGCGTCCCCCAACAAATTGTGCCCCGCCTAGCTCTTCCGCCCACCAGGGTGGGAGCAAGGCACCTACACCTGCCCCCAACGTATCCCATTATGCCTAGCAGGGCTGGCCTGCTAGCATGGGTGGGGCTGCTGCTGCTGGCTTCCTGGGCTCCCTCTGGGCAGCAGGTAGGGAAGGGGGGACAGGGGCAGGGCTGCAGCTGGACTGGAGCATGGGCCTGGGGTTGGCTGCAGTGCAGAGCCTGTGTCCAGGGGGCCAGCAGCAGCGTGGAGCTTGGATGGATATGTGTGGGTGTGGGGTAGGAGTATGGGGACCTCTCTCACACTTCCCCCGTGGGCCACAGCCCTGGCAGGCAGTGTGGACAGCAGCAGCAGGGGGGCACTCTCTGCTCGGTGCTGGTGCCTGGCTCCAGCCAGCATTGCAAGAAGCACAGCTCCTGCCGGGCCACTAGTTTCCCCCATGCTCCCCACACTTGCGGGGCACTGGAGGGAAGCTCCAGGCACTGGAGCAGGCTGGGGTTTCCCTCTTGTGCCCCGCAAGTGTGGGGAGTGCCAGGGAAACAAACGGGCCAACAGGGGCTGCACTTCTCACAGCCATGTGCAGTGCTGGCCAGAGCCGGGCATCAGCATCCCCACCTGCTGCTGCCCATAGGGGGAGTGTGTGTGTGGGGGGTCCCTACACCCCTCCCACCCTCCTGCACACCCCACAAACCACACACAGAGACATACACAGAGATACACCCCCCCCACAGTGTTGCCTGTGTTGACTGCAAGAGAGGACACTGTGTTCCAGAGCCCCACACCCACACCCCATTAATGCCACACAACCCCAACATAAACTATGCCCCGCCATACAGCCACATCTCCTAACAAACTCCCCCACACCCCTCCCACACCTTCCCACACCCCATCCCACAAACACACCCCACCCCATACACACATACCATACACCCCACCATACACCCCCTCACCCCATACACCCCTATCATACATCCCCACCACACCCCCAACCACACCCCCACACAATACAAGAGACTAAGAAATTGTTTTGAGTTATTATGCAATCACCTCTATATACAGTATGCAAACACAACTAATGATAAAAATATTTTTTGTAATAAAATTAAAATACATTTTTGACTTTTAGTGTATGATTGGGTTTTTTTCTGGTTCTAAGATGGCAACACCTCCCTCCCAAAAAGTATTTCTGGGGGGAAAGAGGCAGGACTTCCAGTCCCAAGATGGCACCCAGGAGATGGAGCACCTGTCAAGAGGTAGGGCTACTCATGTGGCCCTCGACAGCTCACCAAACCTCCACCCAAAATAACTGCCTGCCCCTGGTCTAGCTCCACCCACTTTGGAACTATTCCTCAGGTACTTGAAGACCATTATTAAATCCCCTCTCAGTCTTCTTTTCTCTAAACTAAATACATCCAGCACTCCAGATGCGGCCTCATTAGTGCTGAATAGAGGGGAAGAATCACTTCCCTCAATTTGTTGGTAACACTCCTACTGATGCAGCCCACTGTGCTGTTAGCCTTCTGGAAATAAGGGCACACTGCTGGCTCATATTCACCTTATTGTCCACTGTAACCCCCAGGGCCTTTTCTGCAGAGCTGCTGTTTAGCCAGTCAGCCCCCAGCCTGTACTGATGCACGAGGCTGTTCCATCCTAAGTGCAGGACTTTGCACTTGTCCTTACTGAACCTCATGAAATTTCTTTTGGTCCAATCCTCCAACTTGTCTAGGTCTCTCTGAATCCTAGCCCTACCCGCCAGTATATCTGCTACTCCCCACAGCTTTGTATCATCTGCAAATTTGCTGACAGTGCACTTAATTCCATCTTCCAGGTCACTGATGAAGATATTAAACAAAATGAGCTCTAGGACCAACTTCTGGGGTACTCCAGTTGATACTGGCTGCCAACTAGACACTGAGTCATTGACTACTACCCCTGAACATGATCCAGCCAGTTGTCCATTCATCCAACCCGTACTTCTTTAGCTTGCTTGTGAGAATGCTATGGGAGACCATATCAAGAGACTTACTAAAGTCAAGGTATATCACATCCACTGGTCTCTCTGTACCCATTGAGCTGGTCATCTCATTATAGAAGGCAATCAGGTTAGTCAAGCGTGACTTGACTTTGGTGAATCCATGCTGACTGTTCCTAATCACTTTCTTCTCCTCCAGGTACTTACACATGGATTCCTTGAGGAACTGCTCCATGATTTTTCCTGGGACTGAGGTGAGGCTGACTGGTTTGTAGCTCCCTGGATCTTCCTTTTTTCCTTTCTTAAAGATGGGTGCTATATTTGTCCTTTTCCAATTATCCAGGACCTCTCCCAATTACCATAAATTTTCAAAAATCATGGCAGTGGCTCTGCAACCATATCAGCCAACTCCCTCAGCACCCTTGGCTGAAGCATCCTGTCTGGTCCCATGGGCTTGTACATGTCCAGCTTTTCTAAATAGTCCCTGACCTGTTCTTTTGCCACTGTAGGCTACTCACCTCCTCCCCAAACTGTGCTGCCAGGTGCAGTAGTCTGCGCACTGACCTTGCCTGTGAAGGCTGAGGTAAAAAAAACAACCAACCATTGAGTACTTCAGCCTTTTCTGTATCCTCTGTCACTGTTACCTCCCCCATTCAGTAAGGGGCTCAGAATTTCCCTGATCTTCTTGTTGCTGACATACTTGTAGAAACCCTTCTTGTTACCCTTTGCATCCTTGATAGCTGCAGCTCCAATTGTGCTTCAGCCTTCTCAATTTTATTTCTGCATGCTCAAGCAATGCTGTTATACTCCTCCCTAGTAGTTTGTCCCTAGTCATTTCCATTTCTTGTAAGCTTCCTTTTTGTGTTTTAGCTCACTGAAGAGTTCCCTGCTAAGCCAAACTGTCTTCTGCCATACTTGTTAGTCTCCCTGAGCATCAGGATGGTTCCTTCCTGTGCTTTCAGGAAAGTTTCTTTAAAGTAGAACTAGCTCTCCTGGATTCCCTTTCCCCTCAGACTGGCCTCCCAGGAGAACATGCCCATCAACTTGCTGCGCAAGTCAAAGCTGGCCTTTCTGAAGTTCAGGGTCCTTACTCTGCTGCTCTCCTTCCTTCCTTTTCTCAGGATCCTGAATTCAATCATTTCATGGTAGCTGCTGCCTAAGTTACCATCCTCTACTATGTTTCCCAGCAATTCCTCCCTGTTTGTGAGCATCAGGTCAAGAAGAGCACAGCCTCTAGTTGACCTCTCTAACATTTACTCCAGGAAATTGTCCCAAACGCTCTCTAAAAACTTCCTGGATTGCCTTTGCACTGCTGTTTTACTATCCTGGCAGATGTCAGGGTAAATGAAGTCCCCCATGAAAACCAGGGCCTGTGATTGGGAAACTTCTGCTAGCTGTTTGAAGAAAGCCTCATCCACCTCATCTTTCTGCTCTGGTGGTTTATAGCAGACACCCACCATGACATAAGCCTTGTTGCTCTCCCTTCTGACCCTAACCCAGAGACTTTCAACTCTCATCCATTTCACACTGGAGCTTTGAGCAGTCATACAGCTCTTTTACATAAAAAGGAACTCCTCCTCTTCTCCCCTGCCTGTCCTTCTTGAAATTTATACTCATCTATGACACTGCTCCTCCGCCCATGCAAGCTATCCCATGAAGTCTCTGTTTCATAGATTTCATAGACATTAAGGGCTGGAAGGGATCTTGTCAGATCATCGAGTCCAGCCCCCTGTCATAGGCAGGAAGTCAGTTGGGACCAAGTGATCCTAGCAAGAAAAATATCTAGATTTTTTTTGAAAGAGTCCAGAGTAGATGTTTGCACCACCTCTGTGGGGAGTCTGTTCCACACCGTGGACACATGCACTGTAAATAACATTTTTCTTATGCCTAGTCTAAATTGGACTTCCTGGAGTTTATGGCCATTAGACCTTGTTGGGGAGTTCTGGTAAACAGCTGTTCTCTTGGGGAGCTCTGGTAAACAGCTGTTCTCCCAGGTCCTGATGTACCCCTCTTACATAGGCTGCTACCAAGTCCCCCCTGAGCCTTTTCTTTTCCAGACTGAAGAGTCCCAAATCCCTCAGCCTCTCCTTGTACGGCCTGCTCTCCAGGCCTTGGATCATATGAGTGGCTCTCCTCTGGACTCTCTCAAGCTTTTCCACATCCCTCCTGAAATGGGAGGCCCAAAACTGGACGCAATACTTCAGCTCACCAAGGCCAAGTGAAGCAGGAGGATGACATCCCTGTTTTTGCTTGAGACACATTGGTAGATACATGCCAGAGTTTTATTTGCTTTGCCAGCCACAGCATCGCATTGGTGACTCATATCATTTTGTGGTTAATCAGGACCCCCAAGTCTCTTTTGGTTGTGGTGCTAGCGAGTGTAGCAGTGCCAAGCTTGTAAGTATGTTGAGGATTCTTCCTACTGAGGTGCAGCACCTTACACTTCTGTACATTGAAGACCATCAGGTTTTGATCAACTCACCTTGACAGCATGTTGAAGTCAACCTGTATCCCCAGCCTGTCCTGTAGTGTGACTGCCCTCTCCCATGATTTGGTGTCATCTGCGAACTTTGCCAGTTCACATCTGACTCCTGACCCCAGATAGTTAATGAAGATGTTAAAGAGTACTGGCCCAAGTACCAAGTCCTGAGAGACTCCACTGGTCACCCTATACCATGTTGTCAACTAGTACTTTTTGGGTCCAACCCCGTAGCCAATTACCTACCCATCAGACCATAGGATGATCAAGGCCACAGTTCCCCAGCTTAGCCATGAGGACACTGAGAAGAACTCGGTCAAAAGCTTTCTTGAAATCCAGGTATATGACATGTACATCATCTCCCTTGTCCAGGGCTTGTGTCACCTGGTCATAGAAAGAGATGAGGTTAGTCAAAGCAAGACCTGCCAGTCACAAAGCCAGGTTGGCTGGCTTTCAGAAGCTTGCCTTCCGTTAGTCTGGTGTTGATGGATCTGTTGACAATTTTGTCCAGGATTTTTCCAGGGATGGACATCAGACTTATTGGTCTATAATTCCCTGGGTCCTCCCTTTCTTGAATATAGGAATGTTGGCTCTTTTCCAATCTTCCAGGACCTCGCCTGAGCACCACTAATCTTCAAATATCTTTACCAAAAGGGGTGCAACGATGTCTGACATCTTCTTCAAGACTTTCAGGTGCATTCTGTCTAGGCCTGTGGACTTGCGAACGTTCAGTTTCTCAAGGTGTTCCCTCACCTGATCCAAATCAATTCTGGGCCTGCCACCCACTCCTAGAATGGTTGACATCCTTTCTGACAATGTGATCCTCTTGAGAGGGTGAAAAACTGATGCAAAAAAATCATTTAGGAGACTGGCCTTTTCTTGGGCGTTGGATGTCAGCTGCCCTGTTTGATCTTGCAGGGGCCCAATGCTGCCTTTGTTCTTTTTTCCACTTCCCACATAGCTGAAGAAGGACTTTTTGTTGTCCTCAACCCCTGTAGCTAGCCTGAGTTTGGTATGTGCCTTGGCTGTTCTGGACCACTCCCTACAGGTGTGGGTGAGTGCTGAATAGTCCTCTTTCATTATGCTTCCCATTTTCCAAATGGTGTAGGCTTCTCTTTTGAGTTTAATGAGGTCCAACAGTTCCTTGTTCAGCCAAGGGGGCTTCCTTGCCCATTGATTACATTTCTTGCGAGATGGAATGACTTTCCCCTGTGCCTCAAGGATCATGTTTTTGAGAGATGACCATTCCTTGTGAACTCCCTTATTTAGTGGGGTATGGCCTCTAATTGCCTGACTTTCCAAATCTCTGAATTTGCAGAAGTCAGCCTTCCCAAAGTTAAGGATTTCTGTTTTACTGAGGGATTTTCCTGCTCTTCGGTGTATGGAGAGGGTGGCTGTTATTCCATTCACATCATAGTTCCACGACTGCAAAGACTTTCAATTCTTCCTGCTTGTTTCCCAGGCTCTGTGCACTTGTGTATAGATATGTGAGGTAACTACCCAATTGTCCTACTTTCTCAGGAAGAATGAGAACGCTTCTCCTATTGCCCCCTCTTGCTTCTGCTTCCTTCAGGTCACCCAGGTTCCCACTTACCTCAGGGCTTTGATTTCCATCCTCCCAGTATAACTAGTTTAAAGTCCTCCTCACTAGGTTAGTGAGCCTGTCTGTGAAGATGCTCTTCCCTTTGTCAGGTGGATCCTGTCACTTTCTAGCAATCCCTCTTCTTAGAATAACATCCCATGGCTGAAGAAACCAAAGCCTTGGTGGCAACACGATCTGCATGGCCATGCATTGATTTGTAGGATGTGTCTGTTTCTGCCTGGGCTCCACCTGAGCCCCTGTCTCCTTCACCCTTTAACTCAGAGACCTGTAGTCACTTTTGATCTTTTCGGGATCACCCCTGGCTATATCATTGTACCACATAGATGAGCAGCATGGAGTAGTAGTAAGAGGGCTGGATGAGTCGTGGTAATCCTTCTGTGACATCTTAGATCTAGGCTCTGGGCAAGCAGCAGATTTCCCTAGACAACAGTTCGGGCTGGCAGATGGGTTCCTCTGTTTACCGCAGAAGGGCATCCCCAACCACTGCCACACAATGCTTCCTCTTGGTGGCAATGTTCTAGAACCTCTCACCTTGGGGATGCCTGGGCTGGCCTCTTCCACTACCAGACGGTACCATTACATTACTAGATTACATGTAATGATTTAACCTGATATTGATGATTTAGTTATCTACAGTTAGCAATTTCATTATTGTTTCTGCAAAGAAAATGACTATATAGTTGTCTTAAAATTAAATTCACTAGGTAACCTCTGTAAGCAAAGGATTCAAACTGCTGTTTAATGTAAGTTAAGACTTGTATCTGTTCCTGTCTTCTGTTCCCACAAGTACCTGCCTATGTCTAAAACAAATTGAACAACAACTATCTCATTGCAGAACTGATGTAGGCAGGTTTCTTTCTCCACAAAAACCTAATGCAAAAATGCGGTAGGGATGAGATGGTGCCATAATGTCAGTCTGGCAGTTTCCCTGAAGGAGGTGAAGCAGGTGTCTATCAGCTATTATGTTTGGAGCCATGCTAACTCCAAAGAACATAGGTGCTGCTGGAAATGACATGGGTAACAACTTGGGGGAACTGTGCTGCTAGAGACTGTCTTTTGGCTGCTATTTAAAAGGAAGGTTCTGACCACCTGTGAACAATTATGACTCATGCTGTTTTTGCCAAAGTCAGAAAAGGATAAGGATAGTTTGATGCCTTGGCCAAATTCCCACTTTATGTTCTGATTCCTCAGTTGCTCCTTTGTTACAACAAAGCATTGTGCTCTTTATCTCAGGTTTTAACCATTGTGTGGCACTACTGTGTTGCTAAAATTCCAGTTTGTATCTTTCCAGCTGTATCTTTCCATGTCAGGTGAAGTGTTCTCCAAGTGCACCTTCTCGGTGTCACATTAATTAGATGTTACATTAGCTAGAGTTTTAAAGTGGTCTGAGATCTTCAGATGACATAACATTAACAATAATGTTTTGCAATTGTGTAGGAGATAGAGACCCACAATGAAAAGAGATTAAGATGTTTGAATACTTTCAACTCTGGCCTCAGGTCTTTCCTTTACTTTTGATGCAAATGATTGACTGGTTGAGTAAGACTGAAGAGGCATGTCAGAAGAATAGGAGAGGGCATTTGAACTTATTGCAGATCAGGTGTCACTAATTCAGTCTGCATAGGATTTTACTGCGTTTTGCAGAAATTCCTCTACCTGACTATTCTGGGATATCCACTATGTAAGGAAATCATAGTTTCTTTCTTTTTTTTTGGTTCAGGACTTTCTCTCTTCTATCTTTTCTTAGATTTTTGTAAGGTTCTATGTTGTAATTTGCCTTTTTAAAACAAGTTTGTTCACTCCAATTAAACTGAAGTAACTCCATCAGCATTATCAACAGTTAATGCATCGATATGTGTCGATATTCACAATGTTATGAAAGATTCAGTAGCTCTGTGATGTTTAGACATAGAATAATAGATATAAATGTAAGCTTTACACTGTAGATGGGACAGCCAATGAATGAGCCAAAAACACTGCCCATGACGATCAGTGAGCGTATCAGATTCCAGCTGAGGCCGATGGCTCTCTTAGCAACTGTCACATGAAAACATGCTTAGTTTTATTAACAAACGCAGAAGTGTCTGTACCTTAGAGCAGAAATCTGGAAGGAAAACTGGGTGAACTAAACTGTTTGGTAGAAGAGAAACCAGATATTGCAGAAATGTCTGAAATGTAATAAGCACAGAGTAGTAAATAGAACATGCAATTGTAGACTATTCAGGCAGTATACCAGACAACTGTGAAATGGTCTGCTCTGAAAAAATGAACACAGAGCACAAAATGTATTGTGACATATGTAAGCCCTACCACCTACATCCCTAGAGATCAGGTAGTTTACTGTTGACACCTGTTGGTGAACAGGGAAAATTGGCATGGGGTTGCTTGAATGTGCCTGATGGAAAAACTGCATGGTACAGGGAGCTCACTGTTGGCACTGATGGATGAACAAAGGGATATAACTGAATAAATCAGGCCTCATTTGCATTTCAGTTATGTTATAGTTTGGGGCCCTTTGGTGAAAATAGAGTTAAGCTTTGAGTTTGGAGGGAATAAAATGTTGTTATCTCTGATGGGTAATGAAAGGACAACAGCATTGTACTAAATATACCAGGGTTCAAGGGTTATAACTTGAGCCTGGATTGGTTAAGCAAGGGAATTTAGACACAACTAAAGAAGACAAGTATGGAAAAGGGCTGCTTTCTTGGTTTCTGTACTATGCAGGAGTCTTCATGAAGGCTCATTGTCATACTATGATACTGTCAGGGGGTAGACAGAGCAGAAATGATGCTGAGATGGCTTGGGCTGAAACCACTGAGAGCAGCAGTCAAGCTGAGGGAGTCCTCTGAGGGCCTCCCTATTCAGTTCCTAGGCTGTATTCATTACAGCTGGGATAGATTACATAGTAGTACATCCCTCAGGGACAAGGGAGGGGCTCACATAGATTTTGACTCTGTCAAGCCTAGAAAAAAAGCATGAGGAGGGCACAGCAACATAGGCAAGTCACTAAAACTAGGATGCATTGTCTCACCAGGCACAACTGAAAAGAAGACTCAGTTTAGGATTGTTTCCAAGACAGTCTGGGGAGGATGTAGGAGATTTATGTGCTAGGTACTGTTGATTTTCCAAAGTGTATACCATTTTTCACTTATTCCAGTAAAGTTCTTTCTGTGTTAAAAGTTGGCAGTCAGTGCTTGCAAGTGGGGGAGATTTGCTTGTCAAGGATACCCAAGCAAGGTAATTTACTTTCCCAGGCTTCTGGGGGGAGTTTGAATTGGTGTTAAATTCCCGGAAAGGTTTCCTAGATAATTAAAGAAAACCTCTTTTGTTTGTGGCACTCGCTAGCAGAAGAGTTATTTATACATGCTTTTGTAGTAAAAGCTTGGACTAGCTACACATGTTGTTAGCATATTATCATACTGTGTTTGATCCTACAAGGGGAGTTAATTTCAGACTTTCCTGTACATAGGTGCTCTATGAAATGTAGTTCTATGGTAAGTAGACAAGCCCCTGCAGAAAAGCCCAGACCAGGATACAGGACATGTCTAACATGTTGAATCTGAGTAAAATAGTTGTATATTAAAGTAGTAAAAGGAGCCCTGAAGAGAAGGGTATGAAACCCTATGGCTGCAGATTGTTCTCTGGGGTTGCGCCAGTGCTACTTGTCCCCAGGGAACCCTCTGGTGCGCAGCAGGTTACTCTGGGTGGGGTACAGGAGGCTAGGACCAGCAACTGTGCTGGCCCTAGAAGCCTTACCTGAGGTCCTGGGGGCTTTGGGGATCTGCAGTTGCAGCGTTCCTGCAGCTAGGAGCCTGGCTGGCAGCTGGAGTGTAGCTCCAACAGACCAGGCTCTGGTTTTGGGTGGTGTGTGCTGCCCTGCTATTTTAAGCACAGGTTTTTTTAACTTTGATATTTCCCGGAGTCAAAAAACACCTCCGTGCCGCAAGGTAGTAGTGCAGGGAATGACTGCCTGTCCGATGCTGCAGTCAGGTCTGCAGCACCACACACTGCATGTCCATGCTCATCTGGATGAGGCCAAAGAGAACACTTAACATACCAACAGGAATGCAGCTGTAAAATTATATGGATATTACATACAATTGGAAAATAGAAATATAACTAGTTCATACAACCAATATTCACAACTCTAGTTCTGGAAACTTCAAGCTACTTTCCCCAGATTTTAACCATTAGGAAAAAAAATTACCTTGAAAGCTTCCTGTTGTGTAATAACTTAGTCCATACTAGTTTTTCCCACTCTGCTCTTCTGGTTAGTTGGCCCTTTCAGTCTGGCACAGACAAGGAGCTACTGCCCTAGTCATTTCATGTCTGATCATTGCAACATTCAATTGGCCATTTTATTTCTAGAGAGGAAATACCAGACTCCTTTTATTGTTCTACTTTTGAGTTCTGAGAAGGTGGTATATCTTCATAGTATCACATTGGCTGGTTCAAAAAGTAATTACTGATGTTTCAAATAAAATACTTGTAACAGGGCAAGGAACAGCCCTGTTCCTTTGTTGCTACAGAATTGCAGGCACAGGGGAAAGTTGGGTCAGGGTGGGGCAAGGATAATTACTTATAGTCACAGTTGGGAGAGCCATCACACCAGATGGGAATTTCACCTCATTAAGAGCCAGCAACTATTAGAGACGGTGGCCGGGGGTCTTTTCTTTGTTCCCTGGGGCATGGCGTGAGGAAAATCTGCAGGGAAAGCCAGGAGCGGGAAAGCCAGGAGCAGCAAACCCAGCACTGGAGCAGATTGCCAATCAGACCAGTTGACCGGGTGAAGATAACCATGGCAGTTGGCTAAGTGAAGAGGTGAGAGAGGGGAGATACTTAATGGATTGATCCCCAAATGGGGAGACAGTCTCGCGGAGGAAGAATCCACCGATCCCTGCACGGGAAAAAGAGAGAGAGAGACTTAGGCAAGCTGCCAAGCTCAGGGGAGTGGGTTGCACTGTGGTGAAGGGAGAAGGAAGACTGCATGCTGTGATAAGGACCAATTTACTTTTCTCCTGCTTTGGGGGTGATTTCCTACACCCTCTCTCATTGGGGAATTAATTTCTTATTCTTCCATCACATCAAGGTGTAGCAGGATAGCCCCAGAGAGAGAGATTCTGTTAGTCAACCCCACCTAGCCACAAATGGTGCATTGGCTGGGAAGCAGTGAATACACCCTGGCAAGATGGAGTTCATGGAGGTCCATACCCCAATTGGCCACAGGCACACACCCTGACATTAAGAATTTTGCAAGGACATCAGGCTCAAATGGAGGAGCTTGTACAAATAAGGACACAAGAAACTGAGGCCAGGATTCAGCTGTTCACATGACAACAGGACCTCAGTGAGATAATCAAAGCACAGCAGGTACACTGGTCCTGGGGGGAGAGCCCTGATGCCTAAGATGTGCCCCCAAGGTGATGTCAAAGCCTTCTTAGAGGCTTTTGAATGATCAGCTATTGTGGCTAAGTGAGATCCCACCACCTGGGCTGCTTACATACGGCCCCTCCTGATCAGACCAGCACAGGCAGCATACAGAGCCTTGACTTGGTTTGAGTCTAGAGATTGCAACAAAGTCAAAGCTGCAATCTTGCATTGCCTGGAGCTGAACCCTGAGATGTACAAGCAAAAGTTTCAGGCAAAGAAGTGAGGGGAGGAACTTCAGTCACATTCACTTGCCCAGAAATTAAGAGATCTAGCAGAGCATTGGTTGCACCTTGAGGAAGAGATGTTAGAGGAAGTGGTAGATATGATAATACTTGAACAATTCCTGACTGATTGGGGGAGGAGTGCCCAGCAGGGAGTCCAAGGGGCATCAGTCTAAGTCCACTGAGGAGGCACCACTAAATAGAGAAAGGACTGGGACTCTTGCCCATCCTGGACAGGCAGAGGGAGGTTCCAAGGGGAGGAAGATTGAATTCCCTAGAGCCGTGAGTAGGGAGGTTTGGAATGGGGAACCACATGAAATTATATATGCTACCAGTGTGGGGAAAAGGGGCACCTGGCCTGTTTTTACCACCAGAGGCAGCAAACTGAAGCTGCGCCTGACTATCCCCATGAGGAAAAAATGGACTGCAGCTTTGGGAGACGTGAGGGCCCCTGGAAAAAAATCTAAACCTCTGATTGACATAAGGATAGGTGACACTAATCACCGCACTAGTCAACACTGGATGTATTCAGATCATGGTAAGGGCAGATCTGGTCCCCCCACACAGCTGAGTACACCAGAGAGTGCAGTAAGCATGGTCTGTATCCATGGGGTCTCATACACGTATGAACAAAGGAAGCTCTGGTTGACCATGCTGGGTCAAACCAAGGAGTTGGTGGTGGGGTTAGCTGAAACCTTTCCCTGCCCCATGCTTCTGGGCATAGATTGGTCACACTTGTGAGATGTGATGATGTGGTTAATGAGAAAACTGGGAACTGAGGAATACCTTACCCAGGAAGTCTATTTTGGAGAGGCAGCCAGTTAGGAGGAGGACGAGTTAGATTTGGATCAGATAATTGGAGAGAACACCTTCCAGGAAGAGAACCAAGAACTGCTCTATCAAAACATTTTGTGTGAGTGCCTGGCAAGGAGAGAAGATGAGGTGCTAGACCCCAACCTGATGGCACAAAGTCCGTGATTTGAGTTAAGGGATGACGTGCTATACTGCATGGAAAGGGGAAGGGATGGGGATGAACAGACCCAGGTATTGGTGCTCCGATCTTATTGGAGGACCCTTCTCTGAGTGACCCATAACCTCCCTATGGGGGGACATATCAGGGGAGATAAGACAGAGGCCAGGCTAACCAGATGGGTGTTCTGGCCTGGGATTTATAAAATGGTTGAAAGTACCAGGTGTATCTGGCTTGCCAAAAGACCAATGGAGCAAAACCACCATGGGCTCCACTAATGCCTCT
Organism: Caiman crocodilus; assembly: GCA_030014935.1. Lineage (NCBI taxonomy): Eukaryota > Metazoa > Chordata > Crocodylia > Alligatoridae > Caiman > Caiman crocodilus. The sequence goes on along the minus strand of JAGPOW010002149.1, from coordinate 1,396,901 downwards.
CCCATTGGCCAGGCAACCATTTGATTGACTAGCCTTGGATATATCAGGACCCTTTCCTCGGAGCCAGGAAGGATACCAATTCATCCTTGTTATCATAGATTACACAACCTGATTTCCCAAGGTGGTTCTGCTACGATCGGTGACAGCACCCAAGATACCCGCAGCACTTACGAGTTGGGCATCCTGGGTAGGGATTCCACAAGAAATCCTAACAGACCAGGGAAAAAATTTCATGTCAGCCGACCTGAGCTGCTTGATTTGCGATGTAAAACATTGCAAATCAAGCAGCTCATTACGCTGGTGTACTATCCACAAATGGATGGCCTTGTGGAGTGCTTTAATTGTACCTTAAAAAAGATTTCAGTCAGGATACAAGGAAACCCCAGTAAGTGAGAGGAAATGTTGCTGCCTTTGTTGTTTTCAGTAAGAGAAGCCCCACAAGTGTCCACACAATATTTTCCCTTTGAGTTGGTCTATGGGCACCAGCCCAGGGGACTGATAGACCTCATATGTGAAGGATAGACTGAATCAGAACCAGGGTGATCTATGACCCCGAAGATGGTAACTGATTTTAGGGAGACTGGAGAAGGCCAGGAGCATAGCCCAAGAGATTCTGGGACACAGCCAGGTAAGACACAAATGCTTATATAATTGTCACACCTAGGAAACAGAACTTCAGGAAGGGGATCAAGTGCTGGTGCTGTTGCTGGATGATATGCACAAATTGCTGGTGTGCTGGCAAGGACCCTTGTGGGTGATTAGGAAGGTGGCCCCAGTAAACTATGAGATGCTGAGGACAGAACCTAAACTTAGGAAACAGATTTATCATATTAACCTTTTAAAGAAGTGGCACCCTCAGGATGGGGGGTTGATGCAGAAAGATGGGGACCTGGGCAGTCCAGGACTATCCTTGGAGGTTGGGAGGCACCCAGTGGTGGAGGGGATGCTAGAAAAAAACAACAGGAGGGATTGGAGGAAATAATAAATTAATTCTGAGATGTCTTCAAGGAGACCCTGGAGGAGGCATGAGGCATTGACCGTAGGATCGAGACTCCAGTGGGCTGTATCATCTGAAACTAGTGGAGAAGGCTACCCAGACATCAGTGGGATGTGGTCAAGAAGAAGATAGAACAAATGTGACAACTAGGGATCATCAAGGAATCACAAAGCCCCTGGAGGAGCCTGTTGGTGATAGTTACTAAGCCAGATGGCACGCTCAGATTTTGTTTGGATTTCCAAAAAGTAAATGAGGTAGCTGAGACCCCATGCCCAGGATAGACAACATATTGGAGAAAATTGGGACTGCCCGGTACATCTCAACAACTGACCTCACGAAAGGGTACTGGCAGATACCAATGGCAAGGGAGGATCGAGAGAAAATGGCATTTGGTACCCCCTGGGGATTGTTTCATTTTAAGTGAATGCTTTTCGGGCTATATGGGGCAGCTGACCCGTTCCAGAGTTTTATGGACAGAGTCCTGGCCCCTGCATCAAGAATGTGTCTGCCTACATCGATGATATCATCATCTTTTCAGAAGAATGGGGACATCACTGCTGGCACCTACGGGCTGTCCTGTCAGAACTATGTAAGGCAGGCTTGACTGTGAACCCAAAGAAATGTTCCCTCAGGAAAAGTGAAACCCAGTACTTAGGGTTCATTGTAGGTCAAGGCAGAATCCAGCCAGTAGCTGATAAGGTTGAGGCCCTGCAGTGATACAAGCTCCCTAAAATCTTGAAACAAGTGAGATCCTTTCTGGGGTTTGCTAATTACTACCGCTGGTTCATAAAAGATTTTGCTCACATAGCAACTCCACTTGCAGACCTAACCAGAAGTAAGAAAAATCTGGTCAAATGAAAGGATGATGCTGTTCAGGCCTTTGAAGACATCAAATGGGCCTTATGCCAGGCACTGGTATTGTATACCCCTAATTTCCAAAAGACCTTTTACTTACAGACTGATGCCTTGGGCACAGCCCTGGTGGCTATACTGTTCCAAAAGGAGCATGGGGAGGAAAGACCGGTGGCGTATGAGAGCAAGAAGCTATCACCTCCAGTGACACGCTATTCCACTGTTGAGCAAGAGTGTTTAGCTATTCGCTGGGGGGCTGGAACTGTTAAGATTAATAGATTCATAGATGTTAGGGTTGGAATGGACCTCATTAGGTCATTGAATTCGACCCTGTTACAGCCTGCTAGGGCCAAGTTCTGGCGATCCAAATTCAGGGACTCGAGATGAGAGGATTCTATAATAAGTTTTTATTACAACGATTGATCAAAGTACACAAAACCTCGATCAATATTGTTAGTATGTATAACTTATTCTACAGTTAGTATAATTAAAGCTTTGCCATAGTAAAATTACAGA